>OY390729.1:7957929-8262977 GCA_959613375.1 Heteropelma amictum
ATCGTTGTTAGTTAGTGAGGTCAAATGGGACAGTGGTCGTACTTTTGATTTAGTTAGTGAGGTCAAATGGGACAGTGGCCGTAATATTGATTTAGTTAGTGAGGTCAAATGGGACAGTAGTCGTAATTTTGATTTAGTTAGTGAGGTCAAATGGGACAGTGGTCGTAATTTTGCATTAGTTAGTGAGGTCAAATGGGACAGTGGCCGTAATTTTGATTTAGTTAGTGAGGTCAAATGGGACAGCGGTCGTAATTTTGCATTAGTTAGTGAGGTCAAATGGGACAGTAGTCGTAATTTTGATTTAGTTAGTGAGGTCAAATGGGACAGTGGCCGTAATTTTGATTTAGTTAGTGAGGTCAAATGGGACAGTGGTCGTAATTTTGCATTAGTTAGTGAGGTCAAATGGGACAGTGGCCGTAATTTTGATTTAGTTAGTGAGGTCAAATGGGACAGCGGTCGTAATTTTGCATTAGTTAGTGAGGTCAAATGGGACAGTAGTCGTAATTTTGATTTAGTTAGTGAGGTCAAATGGGACAGTGGCCGTAATTTTGATTTAGTTAGTGAGGTCAAATGGGACAGTGGTCGTAATTTTGATTTAGTTAGTGAGGTCAAATGGGACAGCGGTCGTAATTTTGCATTAGTTAGTGAGGTCAAATGGGACAGCGGTCGTAATTTTGCATTAGTTAGTGAGGTCAAATGGGACAGTAGTCGTAATTTTGATTTAGTTAGTGAGGTCAAATGGGACAGTGGCCGTAATTTTGATTTAGTTAGTGAGGTCAAATGGGACAGTGGTCGTAATTTTGATTTAGTTAGTGAGGTCAAATGGGACAGCGGTCGTAATTTTGCATTAGTTAGTGAGGTCAAATGGGACAGTAGTCGTAATTTTGATTTAGTTAGTGAGGTCAAATGGGACAGTGATAATCGTTGTGTTAGTAATTGAGGTCAAATGGGACAGTGGCCGTAATTTTGATTTAGTTAGTGAGGTCAAATGGGACAGTGGCCGTAATTTTGATTTAGTTAGTGAGGTCAAATGGGACAGTGGTCGTAATTTTGCATTAGTTAGTGAGGTCAAATGGGACAGTGATAATCGTTGTGTTAGTAATTGAGGTCACTGGGACAGTGATCATCGTTTTGCGTTAGTAAGTGAGGTCACTGGGACAGGGATAATGGTTTTGTGTTAGTTAGTGAGGTCACTGGGACAGTGGTAATCGTTTTGTGTTAGTAATTGAGGTCACTGGGCCAGTGATCGTCGTTTTGCACGAGTAAGTGAGGTCACTGGCCCAGCGATCGTCGTTTTGCACGAGCGAGTGAGGTCACTGGGCCAGTGACGATGCTCGCTGGCCTGGAGCTACGCTCACAGGCCCGGAGCTACGCTCACCAGCACGGAGCTACGCTCACCAGCCCGGAGCTACGCTCACCAGCCCGGAGCTACGCTCACCAGCCCGGAGCTACGCTCACCAGCCCGGAGCTACGCTCACAGGCTCGGGCTACGCTCACCAGCCCGGAGCTACGCTCACCGGCCCGGAGCTGCGCTCACCGGCCTGGAGCTATGCTCCACGCTGTGGCCCAGTGCGCACTGGCCTGTGGCTAGTGGCCCAGAGCTACGCCTGTGGCTACTGGCACTGAATGAGGAATAGAGTGGTGATAGTAGTGGGAGACATGAATGCGAGGATAGGGGAAGAGCAGGGAAGGAATGAGGGGGGGGGGGGTACAGAAGAGGGAGAAAATGAACATAGAAGATCTCAGGATAAGCCAGTTAATGCAGAGGGTGGTAGGTTAATAGAAATGTATGAGGAGTTAGGATTAAAGATTATAAACAGGAGGGTAAATGGGGATAGGGTATGAAGAATGTCATTTATCGAAGGAAATGAGGAGTACTATGCTCCGTACTGGATTATGTAATAGTAGTGGATAGAGGGGTGGGAGGAGAGGTGAGTTGGCTAAGGGTGGAGAAGAGAATAGAGTCGGATCATTGCCGATAGTATTCGGGATCGGGGAAAGTGAAAGAGAGTGAGAGGGAAGAGAAGAAGGAGAAGAGGAAGGAAAGCAGAAGATGGGGAGGCTAATATGAAAAAAGAAAAAACGAAGGAATTCCAGGAGAAGCTGCAAAAGGAGATGAAGATGGATGGGGAAATAGAAGAATGCAAACAGCTGAAGGGAAAAATAATCAAAACAGCTGAGAAGATAGGGCTAAGATATGAGAAAAATAAGAATCGAAAAATGAGAGGGCTGCCGAGATGGTTTAATGAAAAGTGCAAGGCACAGAGAAGTAAAGTTTGGGACAAGTTAAAAAAGTTTGTAAAACAGAGAAATGCAGAAACAAAGGTGGAACTGAGTAAAAAGCAAAAGAAGCTGAGGGAGACATATAGAGAGGCGAGGGAGGAATGGAGGAATTGAATTTGGGCAGTGGTGGGAAAGGTAAAGAATATTGCAAAATGGTAGGAAGCGATAAACAAATTTAGAAATAAAAGAAGAGCAGGGGTGGGGTAGAAGATAATAAAAAAGCAGTGGAAGGAATATTTTGAGGAATTGCTAAATGGTTCGAAGGCGAGAAATGCTGAAAGGTTGGAAAGGGCGGGGGAAGAAGGTCCGGTAGCAGAAGATGAAGAAGCGGGGACAGCTGAAGTAGAAGTAGGTGCGGGGAAATGGGAGTTTTATGCAGAATTTGGAAAAAAAGAATTGAAGATGGCACTGACAAAAAAGAAGAACGGAAAAGCGGCAGGGGTGGATGGAGTAGTCATAGAAATGCTTAAAGTGATGAATGAGAAACAAAGGGAGGAATTGCGAAAAGTATTGAATAAAATGTGGAAGATAGGAGAAATGGCAAAAGGGTGAGAGACAGTAAGAATTGTGCCAATATTGAAGGGGAGAGAAAAAGAAAAGGTAAAAAATTATAGAGAGGTCTTCGTTGAACATCGGGTATACGATTTTGACGAAAATGATGACGGAAAGAATGTGCGGCTGGGTAGAGAGAAATGGAAAATTAAGGGAGAGTCAGGCAGGATTCAGAAAGAAAAGGGGGACAAGAGGTCATATTTTTACATTAAATGCAATAATTAATAATAAATTAAAGTCAAAAGGGGGAAAGCTATATGTAGCATGCATAGATTTCAGGGCGGCTTTGATAAGGTGTGTAGGGAGAAAATGTTGCGCAAACTAGAAAAGATAGGGGTGGAGGGAAAGATGTTGAGAATGATAAAGGAAATTTATAGAGTCACGAAGGCGGAAGTGCAGGTAATGGCAAAAGTGACGGGAAGATTTCAAACTGATCAAGAAGTGAGGCAAGGTTGCGCTTTGAGTGCGATGCTATTGGATTTATATATTGATGATTAGATAGATGGGAAAGAAAATACGAGGGAGGAACAGTGATCGGAAAGGAAAAAATGTATGCAATAAAGTATGCGGATGATGTAGCAGCGGTAGCGAAAACGCAGAAATGATTACGGAGCATGCTCAAGGATTCAGAAAGGTGGACAGAGGATAACAAGATGTAAGTGAATGTCAAGAAGACCAAATCAATGATTTTTAAAAATGATGGGCAGCTAAAGAAGGAGAAGAAATGGATGATAAAGGGAGAAGAGGTGAAGGTGGTAAATGAATTCAGGTGCTTGGGGTATTATATTCACTTGCAAGAATGCGATATAGGCGCATGCGAAATATATCAAGGGAAAGGCATAAAAAGCAGCGAATGCGGTGCGGAGAGTCTGGAAGAGAGCCGGAAGAAATGTCATTGAGAAAGGCTGTATTTGATGGAAGCAATAGTGAGAGCGGGATTGTTGTATGGCGTAGAAGTATGGGGAATGGGAAAGATAGGAGTGATGGAGAGTGTTTATAACAGGCTCATATCATCGATATATTTCAATTACACGTGCGTATATATAATCGTTAAAAAAAAAAGTTTGTGAATCAGTATTTCTTCGAAATAATCGTTCGGATGCTCATTATTGAGCAAGAAGCGATAATTCATGAAAAACATCCTCTTAATTACCTGGAGTAATTATGAGGACATTAACGCGTTTCCCAATGTGACTGACGGTGATTATACGCGAGAAGTGATAACGCAATCTGATCTTATTCGAATCGTACCATGTGCGATTTTATTGTGTCAGTGTCTTATCTAAAGACAGATGACCCTTTGACCCACTTATCTTGATGAATTTTGCAATTCAAATGGTGAATATTGCAAATGGAGAGTTCGTATTTCACGTGGATGTCAGCCTTGATAATTCATTCGGAAAAGATCTTCGTCGTCGTGTGATGGTATTCAAAATCAATCACGAATCGGTTCCTGCCTTTTTAATGAACCTCCACATCTACGCCGAAGCGACGTGCAGTAAATAAATTTTATCTCCCGAACGGTAAGATATTTCGATAATCGATAGAAACGATGACTATATTCGGAGAATATTAACAATTCATTAAAATCCTCTGCTAATAAACTTGCAGTGCATTTTATATTTTTTGCAGAATAATTGTCGCGAAAGAGGAAAAATTACGATTTTCAGTTGAAAAGGCGTATGCACAACCTTTCGACCCTCAGGAGCATCAAAAATCAACATGGAAATAAAAAATCAAGCAAATCAAAGTTCAACTCGACAACAACGAAAGTTTTTATGCACGAAACCATGAATATTATACGAATCAATTGTTAGAGCTCAATATTTTTTACTTCAAAAATATTGTTTTTGCATCAACTACTACGAATTATATTCCATGAAACATAGTAATAAATTAAATATATTATTATCCAATTTTTTATTGTTTTTGTACAAGAGTATGTTTTCGTCAAAATGCCTTCAACCAATTTATTTCACAAACCGAGGCGTATATTTGACAAATGAATTGTCACAAGTTCACGAGTCTTTTGAAGATGAGGTTCGTCGTTGAAGCTTTCGAAGCACTTTTGTTTCAAAATAAGCAAAAATGTACTATATACAGAGACACATGTACATGTTGTACATATTTGTATTTATATCAACACACATGTGCACGAATCAATGTGCCGTATTGCGTGCTCCCGCCGCGGGCTCACTTCTTTCTGAAAGCTCTACCGGGCTTTACCTCATTTCCGTTCGAAGCTCTCCCTGGCTACTAGTTCTGTTGCTCTCCTTTCCTCTCTGCTCGAGCACTAGCCTGGTCTAATGCGCCATGTGGCCACTCGTTTTTTTCTCTCACTCTCTTTTTTTTTCGTTAAAAAAGCAATCTGGCGACTTGAGTTCTTTCGACACGACAATTCGTACTTCTGACGGATATATGCATACGCGTTCTGGTACATACAAAAAAAAAATATATATATACAAAAGTTTTGACAGTGATGATGAACACCCTGGATGAAAGAAAAAAACGTTATATCCGTAAGAAACGTGAAATTTTGTATAAACCGGAAACATGTTCGTGTACCGCGAAACAAAACGAAAATTAACGATTGCTCTCGGTATGACAAGAAAATAAGCGATAAACGAAAGACAACATTCGGCATAAATTTGAAAAGACAGTTTGTTTTTTATATGACAAAAAGTATGGTCTCCAAAGTTTTTTGGCGAAATTTGTATTTCTTTGTTCATCAATTTTTATTTCAAATTCGTCAATTTCGAGACAATGTGTTTCGTTTTTTTCTTTTCTTTTTAATTGTTTGAAAATATATATTCCATTCGCGAAACGAAGGGCGGTACGTCTGGTATGAAAAAATTCACACCGGTTCGTGTGAGTTTGGCATTATTCGCTATTTTTTCTTATAAAATCGGAGATTAAACGACGCGTGAATTCTACTTTTATTTTACTTTTTATGAGGGAATCACGCGAAATTAAAGACCCTCTTTGACGTTACCGTGGACGGGAGGGTGAAGAGACACCGAGGGAGGGAGATAAATATTTTCGTTGGCTCGGCAAAAACTCGCGAGAAAGAAAAAGGAGAAGAATAAAGAGGAAAAAAATTTGGCACTTGAGATTCTCTCGCGTCTGGGGCCCATTTACAAAAGCGGTTCTCTTTTCGCGTGTTCGCGAACGAGCAGAGAGGCTGCGACTTCTCTCTCAAACTCATCTTCTCGCTCTTTCATCTTACGACACACATCGCGATAGTTTCTTTGAAACTCATCCGCCCAAGCCTCCGGACTCCCAAGACTCGTAGAAGCTTTCCACGTTCAATCTTTAGACACTTCATTCTCACCTCGTGAGAAGGAGGAATAAAAAATTTATCGAAATAAAGCACTAAAACGAAAGCTCTCTTCTTCTGTTTTTTTTTATTACGCAAGCTTTGAGGATTAACTTTGCCGAAAAGTGCATTAATGTTATTCTCACGAAAGAGTTTTGTTGGATGCTCCGAAAACTTTCCGACCATTTCCCGTCAAATTAATATTTACACGCATTTGACGAAAGCACACTGACGACTCCAACTCCGATATTGGAGTGCAAATAATGTTTTTGCATTATGCTCGGCGATTCTCACGTAAAACTTTTTGGCAAAAAATGGTCGGAGAATTAGGATTACTCGCGATATAAATCGATTAATTTCCAAAGAAAAGGATGCTGCAACTTTGAGCGAGAATAGAACCATTGCGGAGGCGTTGTAAAAGCTTGATATCTCTTTCTGAAATCTCGGAAAAAGCCGAAAGAAAGGAACAGGAGAAGAAGAAAAAAGAAACAGACCCAACGTAATAAAAGCAAGAGGGAAAAGTTTTCCCTCCAGGCTTCAACACGAGTGTGTATGTACGTGTAAGTGTACGTGTGGAATTTTGGAACACAAGAAATAGTGGAGCACCGAGGTGAGTACCCTTGAGGTGTGTACGTGCTTTTATAAAACCGAATTACGTTTGCGGTTTGATTGTGAGCTTTAAAAAAAGCTTTGCGCGCACGTTGGGAAATCCCAAAAGCAGCACCCTTACATTTCGTTACAAACTGCACCCTTCCGCGATCGTCGGTTCGAATCAAGAACCATTGTCAAAAAAAAGCTTTATATTACATGCATTTTTTTTTAAAAACACACACAAGAATACAATCACATTCCCTCTTGCAGCGAAATACAGTTATTTTTTCAAACATCAATAAAACAGTTAAAAATACATGTTATTATAGTACAAAAACAAAAATTGGAAAGTAATCGATATTCTATTCAAACAACTTTTATTTGCATGAAATATTATACAATGTGCATTAATACGAACGATATTTCACGTACAAGCGATGTCTGAAATTTATTGATATTTAATAAACGTACGTATATACTTTTCTTCATGGGCGGGGGGAAGGGAGATGGAAAAATTGATGCTTGTAAAAATTTCCGGTACGCAATGTTTGAAAAGAGAAGAAAAATTAATGTCTCCCGGGGGAGACTTTCTCGTCCCTTTTGGAGTTAACCCCTATCCGCTGAGCCAGAGGTTAATAGTCGAACGACCTTATATATATATCGTATATTATACTCTTTCTAACTCCCGACTGGTTCATCGCGAATCCGGTGAACGTTGTAGAACGGGGGAATGGCAAACGTCCCTGAGATGGATGGATAACACGGGCCCCGCCCTGCCTACCGGCTGCAAGCTTGCTCGCGCGAGTTTGCTTATATACTATTTGCTATAGATATATATATATATTGTTATAACCATTTGCCCTTCCTTCTTTCCCCTCCCCCCTCCACTGGCAACTTGATTCTCGGGGACTGCAGACTCGTAAAACGGGCCCAGAGCACGAACAAGGAGAGCGCGAACGCGGAGAGCTCTATTCTCGGGGCCTTTAGCTGCGCAGTAGATCGGAACTTTGCTGAACCAGATGGGCATGGAGAGAGGGGATAGATCGACATCGCAAACGCAACGTCCTACATGCATAGAATAATTTAGTCTTACGATGAAAAAACGAAGGCGTTTGAATACGAAAAGTTCGAAATTCATGTAGCTTGAAAATGAAATGTTTTTGGAAATAAATTGGTTTGAAATGATGGAATTATACAAGAGTGACAAAAAATATGATGCTAATCGGTAAAAGTTAATAATTTACGTGTAATTTATTGTGTATCGATCTTTTTCACTTAAATGCAAAAAGTTAAGAAGTTTAAAAATGATATGAATTAAAATGATAAAGATAAATATAAACAATTTATGTCGTCTATGCGTATCGGTCTTTTGCACGAGTTATTTTCCTTAGGCCCTTTAGCTGCGCACTAGATCGGAATTTCGCTGAACCAGATGGGCAAAGGGAGGGGGAAAAGATCGAGATCGCAAACACAGCGTCCTGCATGCACGGAATATTTTAGTTTTATGATAAAAAAATGAATGCACTTGAGTTCAAGAACCATGAAAACCAATATGAAATTTGAAAAAAAAATTGTTTTAGAAATAAATAATAAAAGAATCATGAAATTTCTCAACAGGAACGAGAAGTATTCTTGTGGTTGCTAAAAATCAATATTTTACATGGAATATCGATATTTTTTTCTTCGTTACACACACGTATTATATTTAAACGACCAACAAAAAAACGAGACGATAATAATTTCGATGTAATATTTCAAATAACATTTTTTTCGCAACTTGAAGTTTTCCTCTTTGTGCATCGAGGAAAAAAATAATTGCATCCTTTCGCTCGATGCTACTCGAGAGACAAAACAATTTAAACTCGCGAGCAACTCTGACACTTTGAAAAAAAGATATTGCATCTGTATATACATCATTACACGTGTGCACGTACGGTATAAATATACACAGTGGATGAAGGGAAAAAATATATATAGCTCCGAACCGCAAAACTCATTTACCCTCGTTATACAACCGAGGATATATTATCGATATATCCTTCACACTGTGTGTACCGTGTGTTTATGTATTGTAGACTATACGTTGATTATCGTATGGCTTATAGACAGCTCGGTAAAGAGGAAATTTTTTTTTTTTCAAATAACTAAGAAATGGAAATGCTGGCCAGACGAATGCAAATTGTGGCTTTGTCATTTACGAAGCACAAAGTGGTGAAACTGGGCGAAAAAAAATAGATAAAGATCGCTCTTTATATTCGTACTTGTATGTGTCCCTACATGTATATATATATTTTTTTTTTGCAAACCTAGCTCCTACGTATATAATAATATAATATCAAGAGGATGCATTCTGCAAGGCTGCAGACTTGAATATTATATCTCAGCAAGGTTTGCGGTGACTTCCGTTGCGGTGATCTCAGCAGAGGTTTTACGGTTTACGATATTACGAACATGTGCATACTTGTATATGTGCTCGCATGAAAAATAATCATTTTTACGCGGTGAAAAATAAATTGCCAATATTATTCTAGGTGTGGCACTTTCTTATTGGTAAAAATAGTCACGATGTAATTAATAGACCACATATAGAGAGATTACAATAGAGACTTTCGCGGTGTTAAAATAAATGTTCACACGCTCTTGTAATGAAAGGAAAATTAAATGAGAAAAAAAAAGAGAAAAAACGAACCAATCACACGAGAAAGTTAAATATCAACAATTTGGGAAATTGCGGTTACTTTGATAGATGAAATTCGACCGTAAAAAACCCATTCGGTTTCAAGCAAAAGTTTGAATAACGTCCGAAGGGCCATTGAAAAAAACCTACCTCAAACACTTTATTTTGTTGCAACGGATATTTGTTTTAATTCGTCATTATCTCCCCTCGTTATTTTTTATTATCATCAAAACTGTATGAATATAACACTATATAAATAACGCGGCAATCTGAAAAATGCAGTGCTGAATATTAATAAATTTATGCATATTAGTGGACGGATAATTCCACACGTCAAATCAGAGAATTTTGGAACTTTGAACGTAAAAGAAATAATATGCTTTTTGCCCATTTTTCAAGCATCTCGATATAAATGTCCAACGTACAGTGATTTTTTAACGAAAATATTTATTCAATTTTTGAATTTATCGTTCAAAAATATTTTTCTACACGAATAATCGTAATAATCGATGTCTTGGCAACGATGTCTTGGTATCGCGAAAAAGAATTTGCAGAAAATATACAAAGGGTTGTTTCTGAAGTTTAAATACAACCGAGCAAAAACAGGGGGATAAAAACAATGAAGTTTCGAAAAGTACGTCTGATTCGTCGTGGAATGCCCCGTATGTATCGAGCGTCAAAGGCTTACACGCGGTATATTACCGAAAGTAAGGTGTACACGCCGCAATAGCGTAATGTAGCCTGGCACGTTGTACCGAGACTTTTTTTTGTTACTTACACATACAGAGACAGAGGGCGAAGCTCAGATTTACCGGAATTGCGCGAGGAATTGCGGGAAATGCGCGTGACCACGCCCGATATACACCGGGTGTCCGTAAAACACAGGACTTGGCTCTTACCTCGACGTATCGGTGCGATTAATCGCCTTTGGTATTTCCTCTCGCCTCTCTTCAGTGCCGATCTCTCGCGCTGCCGTTTCACTTCGTGCGACTGGTTTTCTCGGACGCAAAATGCAAATATAAAGATGCTGCTGCTGTTCGATGCGTTTGTACCAGTACCATGCAACACGCGCTCTCTTTGTCCAGCTTTTGCAGAAGGGACACTGTTATTTTGTCCTTTCATCGCACGGATTTATTCGCACGCGCGAGAGTCTTCCTCGGTGCTTTGAGAATCTACGGTCGGGATTTATTGTATTTCACAGTATTAAATTGCTGTTTAATGCTGTGAAATGTTAAAGTGAAGTTGAAACAATATGCTATCGGGGCGATGCTCGGATTTATGGAAAACGCGAAATGCTGGGAGATAAATTTTTAATAGAAACACGAGCATGGAATAATTATTACAAACTTTCGATTCACTTTCATTTTGCATGTTTTCAAAGCTTTATTCTCACGGGAAGTTTTTTCGGGGCTTTGAGAATCTACGTTTGGAATATTGTACGATAAATATTTAACGGAATTGTACATGGGTATTTAATCGCTGTTTGATACCGTAAAACGTCAGCACAAAGATGAAATAACATTGTCCTGGCGTCTGTGAAAACAGCGAAATAAATATTTAAAAAAATTCCGCTGGAATATTAATATATATTAAAAAAAAAAATAAAATCATATTCTTAAAGCTTCATCCTCATGCCAGAAAATTAAAAAAAAAAAAAATCACCACAATTTCGTATGAATTATCGAGTGCATATTTCTATACATAAAATTGATAAGCGTTCGAAACGAGGGCTCGCATATATGAAATTAAAGGGAGCACGTATAACTTTATTGCTTCTGGGTGATTCAATTATGCAATAATTTAATTAACATCAAACTCCAGAGTATTACTTTATCCATTAGGGAATAATGCATGTGGTGTATACAAAATAGATATATTCCGAATATATTCTTTATTCGCGTAGTTCTTCGCCAGCATGGTGCTCCAGTTTTATTCGAGCTTTCAACGTTTAACGTTAACATGACAAACCGCTACGAAGCCTTTTGCTAATAATTGCATCTGAGAATAGCACTCGATTAAAATACTGCTTCATCCAAGTATCAAAAAACCGTGGATGAAAAAAATAGGACAACGATATTTGAAAATCCTGCCAACGCTCTGCAGGGTCGGTCGATGTGGTTCGTATGCAAAAAGAATTTCAAAGTATTCCAGACAAAAGTTTTCCAATATTTCACAATTGAATTTCAACAAAGTTCGATTAATCCTCCTACGACCTTTTGGGACGCCTATCGTTCCGAATCCTCGAGTGCGATCTGGTTTAGAAATTCTCACCTGTAATTGACTTAATAACGTGTTCGAAAAAAATTCTTTGGCTGGAAAAATCCTCTTTCAAAAAGGCGTTATTTGCAAAATACAACTGGGTTTTTTTTATTTCTTCATTCTTCCGGCCAAAAATTTACTTGTATATTCAGGACTGAAGTAAACGTGATAGAATTTGACCGTTGAGAAAATAATCGATGAAAAACGTGGAAAGTTTATTTTCCTCGCGAGAATGTCTGTTTTTTGTACAAAAAAAAAAGTCTCATTGTTATTCGTCGTTGCAAGGATGTCGAAAACTATAAACTTGTACGCTCCGCAGGCTTATTGTTTCCACCCGTGAGTATAACGGCCTAATTTAATTTAACCACAAAATGACACAAAAGCTTATTATCCTTGGAGCACATAATTTGCGAACAGGTGTTTTTTGTATACCACCATAAATGCACTCTCCTGGCATTTGCGCGATATTTTACAGCGAGAGTTTTGCATTCGTGATCGCTGGGGCATGAAAAGAAAACGAAAAAAAAAACAACTTGGCGAGCTGCAAAACTTTTTGAACTCTCGTGAAGGCTTTTTTTTGTTTTTCGTTTCACGGTGACGTCTACGATGCGGTGCAGTCTGCACTCGTGTTCCGGTCTACATGTGAAACGTTTGAAATCCGATGAAAAGGGTCTCGAGAAAAACCAAATTGGAAAAAGCCAAGGATGCACTTTACTGCGAAAATAATCATTCATTTATTGCGCGTGGCGATCTGAACATTCCATGCGATTCTCAAATCCGTAAAAATCATACAAAATATTTCGAAAAAAAAACAAAAATTTTTATTTTCATCAACAATAATGAATCGATTATTATATCGAAAATCGTTCGATCTATAAAATCTATCGGACGATAGAAAAATTGATCCTTGGGCGCGGATCAAAGTCTCTGATACCGCGCGAGATTTATTGCGAAAGGGAATTTCATCCGAAAGAATTTTCAGCGTGGAAATTACAAGACCCGGAACGACGTTATAAGGACGATGAGTTAATAGTACGCAATAAACGCAGAACGCTCCTTTCTCCTATTTTCAAGGGGGAAAAAAAGATATTTGAATCTAAAAAGCTATTTTAGCTATACAGCTAAAAGATATCCATTAATTAAGCGATAAACATTGGCACGGTGATTTTTCGACGCGGAAAAGTGTATACGGAAGTATCATCCAATGCGCAGTTTAAAAAAAAAGGTAAAAACAGCAATATCAATAACAGTGAGTTTAGATTCGCGTCGTAAAAAAATCTTGATTCAAGAATCGTTGTTATTACGCCATAATTACGTATAAGACGAAAACGAACCGAGGAATTTTTATGCCCGTGTGAAATTTCACGTCAACGCTTGGATCGTATTTTTTATCGCAAATAAAAACAGATATCTCGAGGAGACCCGCGATTATTCAAGAGACGAATCCAATTTGTTAATTCGATCCGATATTCGGAATTAAATTTTGAAAAAAACCTACACGTATTGCACACGCACACAAACACACGCGCGCGCGCACGTGGCGCAGAGAAACGGGGACAAAAGAGACGAGGAAAATTCGGTATATATCGCTTATTAAAAAATGTATGTTTTATATGAAAAAGTTGAGAGAAAAATGAAAAGGTGGGGGATAGAAGAGTATAAAGAAGAGGCGAGGAAAGACAGAATACAAGAACGGGTGGAGTCGAGACTGTCGAAGATAGGCGAATGTAAAAACAGCATGCGGTGCTCGTGGGCCATTCCCGTCGCCAGGAGAGACCAGGTGAAGCCGCACTTGTTACAACTTGTGCAAGAACTGCAATTACCCGGACCGAGGCACGACTATTAAATATTTCTTCCAAGGGCCGGGGTCCGCGAGCAGGGTAGGTACTAGGAAATACTTACTGGAAGCGAGAATTTTTTCATTTTCGCTTTCCTTTTTTTTCTACGTTTCTTATTTTATTTAATTTTTATTTTTTAATAAGAGAGAAAGAGAGCAAGGGCGACAGACTCGAAGCGAGCGCGGGGTCCACGACATTGGACTTTTGCTCTTCGCACGGCTCCAAACTGCGTTGGGATGAAGCGCGAGAAGGAATGAGATGAAGCGTTGATTGCAGTACAACAGGGCGTTATTTCTCTACTCCCAACTGTGCGAATACTCCAAAGCGGCATTACCCTCGCCATCTTTTACGATCCCAGGTGTATTTATATGCTTGCCTGAAAACACTGGCAACGATCTCTAGCCGCGCGTATAGATATATACTTTTTTTTTACTCATTTTATTTTTTCATCTTAAATTTCTGTTCTTTTTTTTTTCTTTTACAATACTCGTAATAATATAAACGCTGAAATTCTTCGCGCGATACACACGTATCGGCAGCCCCATTCGTGTTGCTCGAGCTCGGCAACGAAATGTACGCCTTTTTTTCTCTGCTCTCTCTCTCGCAATTATCACGTCGAGTATAGCATCGGAAAATACAAGAAACGCAACTACATTATACTTTTTATTCCCTTTCGGCTTTGGAATTATATTCGAGATATGATAAAAAGCGAAATTACCGCAATCTTGTAATTCTCGTATGGGGAAAAAAATTTTTACTCGATACTGAATAATGTTCGCACCTGTGCGCAGACACTTTTTTCCCACTTCCACAGTCTTCTTTTAATTTTTTGGCAATGCGAATTTTCGCATTCTTTATCGTTCCGACTGTAATACTCGCGATAATAAAAATGCAATTATCACGTTGGATATATATGGCGTTGGAAAATTCGAAAAAAAACCTCCCATCTTTAAAATTATTTTCAAAGTATGATAAAAAGTCTGATTTCCTTGGCCTTTTAATTTTTTACAGTTTTGTATGAAATTGTTTTCCTTGATCCAAAGAATACGAAAAAAATGTTTGAATTTTCTGCAATTATTGCAATTATTGAAAAAAATATCCAACGGTTACGTTCAAGCTCGCTCTGTGAAATTTACTGCTTTTCCTGCTGGGCAAAAACATGGCCTCCTGCTTTTTTCCATCGCTAAGTGGTCAACGAAAAATAATGGATTTTCTTTCGAGTGTGAGAAGGACGATGTTTGCCGCAGGATACCATTATTCATGATCGATTTTTATCCATATTTGGAATACCGCACACGTGATTCTTTTCGGCGTTTATTTTAAGGACAATTAATTCAAGCACCAAGACGGAGGGGTGACGATTATCCGACATGTCATTCTAAAAATAATGTCAGCGATTTTACGTCTCAATATTTTTTTCATGACTGAATGAATGACTGAATGAATGGCGAATGAACGTTACTATTCGACGAAGAATGAATCAGCACGGAATAATGCAACATTAAATGTGAAAAATGTCACATTTTCTAGCTGATGCGACGCCATGCATTTTTGCACATATTTAACGTTGCATTGTTCCTACCGAAAATCGTCGCGACCAGTATATTAATTTGTAATTTGCATTACGTCAGAGGATACATTTAAATCCATCGTTTGTAAACTTTCATTCAAAGCGAATAGAATACAAGAGAATTTTTTACGCAATAGAGAAAATAGTCACTGGGGATCCGCGATTGTGTGAAACCCACTTTCCTCAGAGATAACAATGGTGTCGTAATGCACCGTTGATATATATATGTATATTCATGAGGGTGTACGTTATTTCCCAAGTTGACTTCTTTCACTATGATGTGCTCAAAGTCATTAGTTTATAGCCTCAAAACCATGTCTGAAAAAAATTTTCCAAATGCCATTAACTGCCTGCTTTGACGATGATGGTTATATATGTTTTTTTTTACAAAAAAATATTTTTTAAACGTTCGTCACAAATGAGAAACAGATTGAAATCTCAAAAGTTTAATTAAATAAGAAAAGTATCGTCATGAACGCAAGGGCTGATGGTGTGTTTCAAAAATGTATTTTCTTTTCTCTCAACATCGGAGCATACCCGAGTTGATAAAAAGTCAACGGGGAAATAGTGGGCACCTCAATGTGCGTATACGACGAGTGACATTTATATATTTTGAAAAAAAAATCGGTGCTGTATATTTAAAAAAAAATAAACAATTTTTCAAGATTATATGGGAGAGATTATATGGATCGCGTACAAGTGTTTTCCTCCCTCTCGATGTTTAATTCCATTTCATTGGAAATATCATGGCAAGCGGCTTAATGTACAAGAGTTCGTTGTTCGAGAAAGGAACAAAGAAATATACGGGACGAGGATAAAAATAAGCGAGCGAGAGAATGAAGAGGAAAGGAAGATTTAAAAAAATAGAGCAAGAGGTAAAAAGAGAGTTAGTATCCGTGAACCAAAGAAAATCCTCGGCAATGGGATAAGCCGCAAGTATTCAGCAAATCTCATGTGCCCCATATAACATTTATATACGTATACAATTCCTTATATATATATAAACACGTAAAGAATAACGTGAAACGACACACAATCATCTATATATACATATATAGCATATGCACATACGTTCACATACGCAAACATTACATGAATGAATGTACATCCTTGTAGCTTTTATTGCGATTGCAGATATATTTGCTTACGTCTATGTATACATGTGTGCATAGCCACAGATAATATAACGTGTGTACAACGCGAACGTGCATTCTATTTGGTTCCGTTGTGCATCGCCTCGCTTAGAGTGCAGGTTGCTTATAAGGAAAACATATATACATACGTTTATATTGATATTATATGCACATGGGCATATATACAATATGTGTATGATATACATATAGATGTGTGTGTATAATCTTGTATATAACACATTTAAACTGCGGTCAACAGGAATCCCTGGACTTGCTGGCGACGATATAGTGTGTGGCCAACGCCCAGACCGCAGACGAGAGCGAGAGAGCGAGAACACTCGATGCACTCCTGTTCTCTCATCGTTCTATGCATATACACATATATGTGCCTTTGCAAACAGCAGCAACTGTGCAATTCAGGAGCGAGACGCATCAGCACATGGCACTTGTCATATCCAACAGATGCAAAGATTCACATAATACCACGTGTGTATATATATGTATATGTTGATGCTGAACATCTTTCCTTCTACATATTGCACTTTCGCTTCAATGTACATGCACATCAAGTGTGCGAACCACGCATTCCTTCGGCAAAACGACCGAGTCAACGGCCGTAGAGATTTAAAGAGATCATCTACAACCCTGCGCAGACTCGTTTTTGGGCAATGCTGAATTTTCGTAAATTTATGAAGGCAAAATGGAAAAATGGTCGGGGGGATGAGATTTTCGACGGAATCATGTCTCGATTCGGCAGACTCTGGGTTATTTTTGAAAAAACAAAATTTTGATGCACATTCGCCATTCCACTGAACCAAAATCGACGGTAATTCGAATTCGTCGAACGTGGAATGTACCGGCAAAAAAAGGATCACAACTGGCAAAGTTTCGGGCGGAAATCGTACGTCGCCGGCAATCATTTTTTCTGTATATTTGCAGTAAAGTGTCTCGAGATACAAATGGTAAAGTGCGAGATGAAAAAAAACATTTTTTCGCACGTCTTGATTGCATCGAACCGTGGAATCATTGCTTCCGTGTGTTTCTTTATTTGCAACGAAACACTTTGCACACTCGCGAATAAGAAACGTGCGGTAGCTCCAGGCTCGATGGGACTGTGGTATATGCATGGGAAAAGCGAGTACTTCGACATACCGCTGGATGGATTGTCGCTGTTATATGCAACATTGCGACGGTTTTTCTCGCGGATATCTTCTCCTCGGTGAATATTTCTGATATTTCATCCCCAAGGCGTGTGAAGAAGGGCGGTTTAAGATGGGGAAGGGGGAGGATATAGTAAGATGGCACGTGCGAAAACTATCTCGTATCTCGCGAGTGAAGCCCCACGGTGAAACTTTTCTCGACGTTATCTCGAACGAAACGAGTGAAAGCATTTCCTTGTCTCGTGTTTCAGTGAAAAAAAAAAGCGAATAAAAGCTTTCATCTGCATGCAATATCATTTTATCATTGTGGCTGTATATGAAAAACGGGGAGGGAAAAAACAGGGGTAGTATACATACAAGGGATGTATTCGACGGAAAATCAAATTCAACTTGAAACCTTGGAGGCAAAGTGCAGGTTGGTTTACAATGTCATCATTTTATCTTTCGTTCAAAATTTCGAGACAAATCGCGAAGGTTTTTTACTCAGTGCGAACAGTAGTAATTTCCTGGAGAACAAGGCCGGTGTTCAAGGACGTTCCGAGCGGGGGGTACCAACAAAATCGAAAGGGAACATTTCGAAATCTCAAAAACGAGATCTCGAAACTTTTGATAAAAGGTTAAAATAAATAATAATCTAATAATAATACATATCACATTGTACTCGTGATACATGCGTCGAGAATCCTGCACGCTTTACGAGTTTTCCCACATTGATTGGTAAAACCAACGTTTGCCAGTGTCTACAGCTAAACAGCCACCTTAATTCGATCGTGTGTCGTTTCATGCTCGGATAAAAATAATTTTCATTCTCAAAACCGTGACATCTTTTCAGCACCGTTCCACACAGTTTCATCTCTCACGACGTGCCAGAAATTTTCCTCATTTCCTTCTATATTTTCTTAAGAAACATCTGAATGCTCCGCTCTCGTGCACGTCCTTGGCCCTTCGAGAAATGAGCGACACCTCCATGACAGTTTTGTGCTCGCCCGAGTGCTCTCAAAATACACATACAATACACATTGTACATTTTGCTATACTATACATATATATTTATGTATATGTATGTATATATCTGTTATATACATTCATATACACACATATGCATCTGCATTCTCTTCTCGACTGTTTTGTACCACTTGGGAATTGTACCCACACACACACACCCACACACAGACACACACAAACACTACACCAATGATGAACGTTCAAGAGTACGAGAAAGAGAGGAAAACTGGGTCACGTCAAGTGCAACCAACACCGCTAGACTCTTCACAACAACGTTACTATCTCTGCATGTGCTGGTATTACGTGAGATTAAGTTCGCGACATCCCTCACACGGAGATGTAAAATTAGGGCGGAATTCGAGCTCAGGCTCTGCGCGCGATGTGCCACGCGAACAGAATCCTTTTTCAAAGCTCTTCATCGCGGTTTTACACGAGCACTGTTTTCTCAATTCCCAACGGAATATATCGTCGTATTTGTCAACGAAATTAGCACCCTTCGTTCGAAAAAAAAAGACAGTGATCCCTGCTCAATTTCTCTTAAACATCAACCGTGGAATATTCATGAAATTTCGACAAACTCGTTGTACGAAAAGCGTTGAAGATCCTCTAAAGCGCACGAAAAGCACGGACTTTTCGTGAAATTAGATTTTGAAAAAAAAAAGTACATCCGTTTTCTGGGATTACACATTCATGTCTCATATAATAACGTCCCGAGTAGAAAATTTTGTGTGGGTACTATATGGCCCTAGTCAGATTTCCCTACTAATGTTAGTGCCCTAGTGAGGACGCCTTGTAGGTGCCCGTAATGGATGGTCACGCTCTCACAATCGGGCCCCATGTTGGAAAATTAGCGGGGCCCCAATATGGATTCCTCAGTTGCGCCACATTAATCAAATTTCAAAAACACGCGAAAATATGATAATAAAAAATGTTCCCGATCGGTCGTGGTATAGTCTACGTTACTTTTATTGTATAATCCTTGCAGGACTAAATTCTATATTGCAAAGGAGCGAAGTATTATTTCAATAGCCATTCTCATTTCAAGATACAATTGGTCTTTGATAAAAATAAATAAAATACACGATCTCCTACGTTCATGTAACGAGGGACGGGTGACTGAAAAAAAGTACCAAGACCCGTCGCTACTTTTTTCTTATATCTTTGCTCTACGTTATATGTGTTTGCGAGAAACGGCTATGCCAGAGCGCCGCGCTGCGGCCAGCATGCGTACCTTGCGTCCAAAAATGAGCGAAGTAAGCCCAGGAATTCCCTATTCAGTCCCTGATAGAGCCCCATCAAAAATCTGGTTTTCCCTGAAGAGACCCGAATACATTTGATATGGAATACCCACGTATATTCTACAGGGTCCTTATCGGGTGTTCCTAGGGCCATCCCTGTTATGGAATCCACATCGCAGCCCAACGAGGGCCTCAGTATTTATCCAGTTTCCCTATCAATTTTCTACTCGGGCGTTTATGAAATTAATCAAATTATCTTCCGATGTATCACAGTCGCGGTAATGTATAGCGTTTAATAATACATGAGATTATAATCCTTCGCTTCGCACAACCGAAAATATTCCTTGGAGAACGAATTAATTAGAAATTACCTTTCGTGCGCGGCGCGTCGAGCTAATTGAATGCATTTTTAATCCCATTGTCCCGCCGAATATGGCGACAGTGACGTGACAAAAACGTTGAAATTCAAAAAAATATTTGAAAAAAAAAAGCAGAATGGAAATAATTTTGAAAATGGAATTACGACGAACGACGAAACGTGGAATACTCGCTGCGGTTATAATTGCTTTGATTTGTTTGGGCTTGAAAATCCTCGGGTATTCGTACAGACGTTATTGCATACATGTATATTGTATATAAGTATATGTATATACATATAGTATATATTTATACATATTTATATACAATATGTGACATGTGTAATTGCCCAAACTACGTAATAGCTCGAATCATCTGGCACTGGAATTTCTATGTACGATCACCGATGAAATTACCGCGGTGGAATTTCATTTCAGTCGAGTTGACTATTTACCGGATTGAAATTAGAATTTGCCAGAAATCGAGTCGCATTTAACTATCGACATATCTGTCGCGGAGGCTTCCAACGGTACAGCTTAGAATGTATTTGAAGCTCACAATTAGCATTCTCTCTCTCTCTCTCTCTTCTCTTTCCCTTTCAGTGCTCATCTCACCGAGAACGCGCTCTTTCCGCTTCCTATTTCGAACGCTAATCTACCTAACTCGGCCCCTCTTCGATCTTTCTCTCTCGAGCCTCCGCACACAGAGCTTTCGAACCATCGTATTTCCTTTGCATGCAAATTGCATATCGAAAGCGCGAGCAGAATTCAACGGAGATTGCAGGTTGATGAGTGTCCTCGTGTAATCTTTCGCAGCCCTTAAATGTTCATGTATAATGCGCAAAAGTGACAAAGAGTTGCGGAATTAGATCCATGATTTTGATCTACAAAATTATGACAGTTGCCCACAAATATATTATTATATATATATTCATAAGGCTGCGCCAACTTGAGTTTACCAAAAAATTACATCTAAAACATACAAAATATTGATAAATATCTAAATACCTTGATAAGTACGTGCGTCCGCGTCTACCGAGTTGTTGACTGGCACTGGTAGTGACGCGATCTCGAAAATGGCGGCAAATAAAATATGACTATCTCTTTCTAAGATATTAGAACCATTAAATTCGGCATTACCCCGCGTTTGCATTTCCCCCACTTTCCCCTACTGTTTCTATACGTCCCCTGCTTTTCCACGTCGCTCGTTCGGTTATCCATCACGGTATCTTCATTTTCTACTTTTCTCTCGTTTCTCCTCTTGTGATTAATGTTAAATTTCCCACCTCGTGCTTGTTTACCATAATCCGCCGCGTTCTTCCACTGTTATCCAAGTTTTCGCGCGCGATAAGATTTGTTCTCTCCGTTTTCTCGCAAAAGTTTTCGTGATAGATACCCGCGAGATAAGACTTATTTTTAAACAAACTTTTTTTCACCCCACAGAGAGCGAGTGTGTTGAGCCGAGATGCTTCGGAAGCTTTGTTTCTTAAATATTATCGCGGTCGCGTCATCTCTTTTCCCCTCTGTCTTCATCCCCCTTCCCCGCCGAGCTCAGTATTTTTCGTTCCAGCCGTTCTTTTTTTTTCATTTCACAAAATCCCTCCTCTTTCCTCTGCTCAATTATAATCCCAGGTCTCCTCCGTATTCTTCAGGTCCTCCAGGTCGCTTCCGATGCACCTTTTTTTTCATGTCAATTTCCAAAAAAGCAGTACACTTTCTCTCGGCATTTCCCTTTTCAACTTTCTAATAATCGGGGATGAATAATCGGTGTCAAAAAGCGATGAAAAAAGAGTGAAAATAAAACGACAGAGTAACAACTTTACCGAATTATTTCCGACGTTGTTTTTTATATAAACAACTCTTTGACAACTTTTCAACGTTGTTATTAGCTAAAATCAATACTCCTATCCCCTGCTTATGACGGTTTTTATTTCGCACGTTTTTATCTCGAAATTCGCGAAACATCCTTTGATAATCAATGAGATAAAAAAAATTGGCCCTTCGGCCCATGGCGTTTTCTCCTTCCTTCTCCGTCGTGCGGAGAATTCCGTCCAGCGGTTGAAAATGTTGAAAATCAAGTTTGCGCGCGACGCACCATCAGCTGCGGCAGGAAATTTGCAAGTCACGCGAGACATATCTTCGGAGCTTATTATTCTTATCAGTCAAAACAAGAGAGAGAAGGGGCATTATACGATAACCATCGCATGCACCGAAACCCGCCCCGGCATGTTGCCCGCGTCGTGATGTTGCAAGAGTGAACTTGCAGCAAGGAGTAAGAGGACGAAAGATGCAGCGACGAGCCGGAGGAGAGAAAGAGCGAGAGGATCGGAAGAAGGAGAAAGCTACGACGTGGAAGAGAAGCCAAGTTCGCACCATTTTACAGGTGAGAACGGCATCAAAACCGCTGAGAAACGAAGCCTCACGCGAGTCCTCTTGAGCGCAGTCGAGAACGCAAATGGGAGATGGAAGACAGTGAGGAATTACGGTGGAAAAGAGCGACACGCACGTGGAAACACCATGCTCATTGTACACATATTAGGGTGTCCGTTATTCCGAAAATTGACTTTTTTTCACTCCGTGAGGCTCCGAATCGTCGGTTTACAAATTACAAAGCAATATCGGAAAGAAAAAGATAAAAATACCAAACGCCATAAACCCCCACCTGATTGACGACAACTTTACCATTCAATTAATGGGTTTTTTGCCCTTTTTACATTCCAATTCTCGTGTATTACGTTCGTTAAATTAAAAAAAAAACTTGTCGTATTCTTTAAATTATATTCGCTAGATAAAAAGAAAAAATAAAATTTTAAAAAGTGCAAAAATTTCATTTTGACTGGCCTTTTAATAAAAAGTTGATGGGGTCCGGAAGTTGATCCTCGATCGAAAGAATATCGCGCGATTCTTGTCGTTTTATTCGTCCCCTGATTGGTCGATGGAAAAAGAATGAATTTCGCGGAGAAATTCCGGTTGCTTTCTGATGCGCGTGTCGAAAAAAAAATTGAAAATAATGGACACCCTAATACATATACCATCGGAGATGGACGTAACGCATGTGCCCTCATCCTACGTATTTATAGTAATACACACCTTTGCTTTAACGTCGAGAAAAGGAGAGAAAAAAAGGCGCGAATGGATCAGTGCGGTATATCTTGAAAATTCAAATGAGAGCATGAATATCTTCCCTACGGACAAGAAAATACTTGGATAATATGTTGAGCGTACAAACTGTTTCCAGACGGAACTTCCTCCCGTACGAAAGTTTCACGCGAATATAAATAGAAAAAAAAATCCTCAATTTCCATCAGCCCTGTATTACGACAAATTATTTCGTAATTTTTTTACCCCGTTGTACGTCTATTTTGTGGGAGATCGTATGAAGGGTTGCAAAGACGATGCCGTCGAAGGACGAAAAAGTAGACAGCTTCTGTAAAATACGAATTTGAGCGAGAAAAAAAAATTCACTTGGAGTCGAAAGCTCGATTTATGCGTACCAGCAAACTTGTAAAAGGAACAGAAGAAGACGAATATGGAAGACCAAAACGGAGGTGAGAGACGGAAAGAATCCCCAATCTTTTATTATCAGATGTATACATCGCGATCCAGCAAAGTGCATCCAGCGAGGCAGCGCGCTTTTATTCCTCTGGAAATACACAAGCTCTGTGTAAATTTAAACAACGTGCAAACCGCGGTAAAAAGTAGAATAGAATTGAGGGAAGAAAAGAAGGTTCGTTATATTTCCATACGTGTGCACAAAGTACGAAAAAAATAAAATAAAAAAAAACCTCTCAGTCCGTCTGTTTCTTTCCTCTCTCACAACTGACGGAGCGAGAGAGGACATGTGTGCTGTAATATCGATTCGAAATCCAATAAATTCTCATGAAAAAAATTTTCGTCTGAATACTGCCAGCACGGTTTCCCATTTACACGTGTCGCACATAAAGGCCCGTGGAAAATATGTACGTGAACCGAGAAATCCGTTCGCCATTTATATAACAGAGATATATGAATAAATATATTTCGTGAGCACGGATAAGAGCTAAAAAAAAAAGGTAACGTCGACCCTCGCGTGAAGGCTTTGGCACATAAAATCTCAGGTCCAATGTCACAATTCCGCAAATGCAGTGTACATCGATTTACCGTTATATACGTACGTATTTAAATGTACATGACAGTGAGATGTGTGCCTTTATGTGTACATTACACGTGCGATAGATTCATTGGATTATTTCGCTCATGCTGGCGAAACCAGAGAGAAAATTCTCAAGTTCCTCGGGACCTTTATCTGATTTTGTTTCTCGTTTGCGAAGATTCCGCACCAGACAGCATCCGCTCTCGCACTTTCCCCTCGCATCTTTTGTCGAACGTCTCAATCCGAGTATCGTGTCTATAGAGATATACGTAAGGACTCTTTGATAATTCGATACATTCCCCAGTTAAGGGATTATTCTAGAGCCACTTTGCAACGAATTCGATGCGATAAATTGAGGCTGGAGCTGTTTCGGAGTTATTCGAGATTTTAGAATGTTTTTCTTAATTCTCCGTATTTTTTACAAATATTGCTCGGCCGCAATTTCTACGCTCAGAGTCATGAATTTTTTTTTTAAATGTGCGATTTATTTGCTATCAAAGTTCTATGCCGATTTTCTCTCGGTTCATTATTATTCGAATGCGAATACTCTGAATTTTCATGGAAAAACTGCGCATAATGCGTACTTTTTTATTTTTCAAAGTTTTCAGTATTATCGATGATGATTCATTTCGGAAGAAGAAATAACTGAAATAAATCATTCCACTTGTAGCGATTGGAATAAAAAATAATCACTGAAATTTCCTCTATGTCTTAAATGTACAGATCGTTGTACATTGAGTTTAATAATTAAAATACAAATTTAACATTTATGACATTAACCTACAAGATTGTACGTAAAGAAGCCCATTCCATGATTACTCAATAAATTCTCAAATTTGTCATAGAAAATTGCGCAAAATGCTTCTTTCTTTCATCCCTCAAAGTTTTTCAATATTTTTGAAACACTTTGTTTCATGATTAAAAATTAACCGTGCGCGTTTCGATACGGGCTAAACTTTGCGCAACAAAAGTCACTCGTTTGGCTTGCGGATATATACGGAATGGAAAAAAAAAAGATAAATTACGGAAATTGTCTCTGTATGTTAGCAGAGCGCGGAATCGCCTTGCGTAATTAAAATATCTTTGTACTTTGAGGTTTTTATACTTGGAAACACAGATATAATAGTATATAATATTGATACACGACGAGGCTAGGTGTAAACTGAGAAGTGCGATGTGTGCGCTGGGTAAATTGCCACGGACGGTAATCGGACCTGAACTAACCCAAGTACCGTCTTCTTCTCTATTTCTCGGCTTTGGCATTTTCTCCTGTCCATGTATGCATATATACCAACTCGCGAAAGCCACGCTGCGGAGATACTCCAACGTGCAAATTTTCCCTCGTTTTCTTTGCTCTTACCTTTTATTTCATGAAAGACCGCGAGCGCTCTCGCCTCCTTCCATACATACCATCCGTTTTTTCCATTGTCTCATTTATGCTCTCTATCTTCATGCTCGTTTTCTCGCAGCACTTTGTCTCTGCTTTCCGCCGCACGATCGTATATGGTATCGTATATAAGTGACGAGATGAGGCTGAGCACCGACGAAAATCCATTCAAAGATGCACAGAGATGTGTGAAGTACTTGAGGAAAATTAAAAATGTCGTCTGGATACAAATCAACGGACAAATTTAATCAGGTAAGGATATTGCCGATGGAAATAAACGACTGTGAATAAAAATCGCGTCCATCATTTCGCGTGTAATAAAATTTGCGTAATAAAATTATTGCTGTTTGAATTAAATGTTATTCTTGTTTTTATTTTTCTTATTTATTTACGTATCTTTCTCAATAAGGCAGAGTTTTCGCTGAATAATTGCAGTGTACCTGTGATGAGATAAAAGCTCTGTACTACCGAGCTGTGAGTGTACGGGGATCCTCTGCTCTTCAGCAAGCGCAAAGTAGGTCGAAAAAAGAAAAGTTTACCTAACGCAAAGGGAATACGAGAATCTACGAGTAATAAAAGCTCTCACGAGAACGACAGCTGCCCACAAACTCGGAATATACATATGTATATACTCACGTATATACACACATATATATTAAAACCGACGTGAGTAGTCAAGATATAGAATATTCCATATATTTATATCTATGTATACAATGTATTATATATGGGAAATTCCACGTCAACTCGACACTCACCCCTTTCAATTTTGATTCCATTTCTAGGGTCCTTTAGTCAAACGAGTATCTCATATTTTTATCAAACCTTCAAAATCTTTATTTTCGATACCTAAGAAAAAATCCACGCAAAATTTCCAAAAACCATAGAATTTCCATCGAAAAATGCGACAGGTCCCTCGAGTATTAATTTTTTCCTAAATCGAAAATCGAAACGAATGTTTCCACATCGTTAAATTCATCTGTCTTTTTTCCAACGACGATATTCGTACAAGCATTTTTCCTCGATTCTTCGATAAACTCGCGAATGACAATTTCAATATGCTCTATTTTTTTAATAAAAAGATTTGAGAAATTGTACCAGTTTTTTTGCGTGCCTACTGTAATTATCCGCCCCATAGGTAGCCAAAGAGTGCAGCTTGCCCAAAGAGCGATGTAGTGGGTTACTATATCGTGGGCTATAATCTACCTTTAGCTTTAATATACATATATATATATACAATTTCAACCTCTATACATATATATGTATATATACATGTGTATGTATGTAGGTATATATGTATGTGTACATGGGGATGTATATACAAAGGTACATTGTGGCTGCGGTGACATCTGGCCGCGTTTCGCGATCTACTCGAGAGATGTAACGATAGCAGGCATGGTGATCCTCCGGAGATGCTACCATACCCAAAGTGAGCCACCAAGTTTGAGAAATAAATATATAGTACCGAGCTGGTAACTATATAAACATAGAGTATATAATACGTATTCTAATCTGTAGAAAATCTGTAGAAAAATCGTTACGATGCTGAGCACGATAATTTTTTCTAGCAACAGTATTAAAACGATATTAATAACATGGTTTTAAAAATATTGTGAAAGTAGTAGGCAAAACAATTCTTATCTTGACTTTACACCTCGAATCTTTCTCTTTGTCTTTTCGATCATTGAAATGACGAAGGAAATTAAATTGAAAAATAGCCAAAGAGCCACAAAACGAATTAAAAAACAAATAGAAACATTTTGATCGATCTATTTTTAATGTAATGTAAGAATTTCACGATTTAATGTCTATCGCGTGGCTTTGGAAAAAATCTCGTGTCATCGTGCGGAGTTCATGACATTGCCGACGATGAGCCGTCGTAAAAAGCTCGGGAAATGGAAATAGCACTCGCGGTTGCTTCTCGAGGGGAACACCCCCGCGCGGAAGAGGATGTATAATAATGCTACGAACGTTCGGTTGGCGGAAAAGAGAGGAAAAGAAAAACGAAGAAGAAAACGAAGAGGAGAAAGTACGAGGAAACAGAGAGAAAAAGAAAACTGACTCGGGACAGCGGGGTTCGCGTGACGTCTAGCCCGCGATGGCGTGTGAGAGGAACGCTCGGAGCAGCTCTCGCGGTATATTCGCGGGCGCCAAGAGTCCACCGCGTGTGCGGTTCCTTTCTCTTTGTATGTGTATGAGGCACATTGCGCACTGAGACATTAACGGGTGTACGGAGTAATGGCGTGCAACCAGCACATACGCCCTTCGTTGTACATCAAATTCTAAATTCGTTTTTTTTTTCATCCGGGGATGAAGTAAAACCTCGTTTTTTCTGCAACATGAAGGCCTTACTGTATGAAAAAAAAACGTGGGAGCGAAATCTATGAAATCCTCGACGCGTTTCGAGTTTTATCGTTCATTAAGGTGGTTCTGTACCGCAAATAGACTCTAGACGGGAAGATTCATCGTTTTCAGGATTTTCCACGGTACTCGCGTTTGTTCACGCTGCTGAAACGAAAAGATGAAAAATCGATTAATAAAATTTATATTCTCAATATGAGTATGTTTAATAACATTTCAAGAAAAAACTATCGCTGAAATTTCGAGCTGCAATTTTTATGAATTGTTCTGTGCGAGTCAAAATTAAAAGTAAAATCATTGAGAACAAATGTTTGCTATCGCTTGCGGAAGCCCTCTTTTTTCATGCGGAAAAAGGTCGAAGCTTTGCGACGAATGTTACTGTGGAAAGAAAAATTTTGAAAAAACGTCATACGAGTACCGGTACAGTAAGGTTTCTATCGCATAAAAACTCAATTGCAAAAAGAAAAAAAGAATGCTGCAATTTCCCAATCGAAATTTCGTACAAAAGTGGGTGTACATACCTCGAGACTATAATATATAAGCTTCTTTAATGTATAAAAAGAAAATTGAAGCTACAGGAAAATCTGAGATCAGCGAAGGAAAAACTAATCAGGAGAATGTGGAAAATGCATGACCCTACGTTCCTCGTTGGAATTTAGCAGCACGGGTCTCGAAACTTCATTTCTCGAGCGTATAAAGTTTCACAAGACGATGAAAAAAAAAAAGAAAAACGAAAAGATCGAAGGTTTGTTTGACACAGTTTAATTGTATATATAATGGCGATAGCGAGGATATATTTCGTACGGTGTACGTACGGGACGATGGAATTAAGGGGGTGGTCTTTGCGAAAGCAAAGAGTCTCTCGGTGCCTCTCTCTGCAAACATGGCAGCAGCCGTCACGCGAGAGTCTGGACGGCCACACGATATCGCGAAACAGCAGCCAGCAAGCTGCAGTGGCTTTGTGGATCGTGGCGCCACAGAGAAAAAGAGATTGAGAGAGAAAGGTATTTTAAGCTACTCGCAACGCCGCGTTATTCGCCTTAACTGCAGCACCCTGGCTATCCTAGTAAAGTCCGTCTCGACGTATGACACGAGAGTCAAGTGTATTACCGTCCGCATGCATGTATGAGTTTTTACGTGCATGTATCGGAGATTCAAGGGTGTGGGATCGCCGGGGGATGACCAAAAAAGCTCACATCAAAGGGAGAAGAGAAAAAAGCTCTGCTGGAGCTCGGACGAGGTACAGTCAGCGGCTGTTCAGTCTGATATTATCAAAGCTCGTATCGGGAAAAAACCGCCCACGGTAATATGCGGGCAACAAAAATGACAAAATTGGCAATCGTTGCGTTAATTACAATTGGCCATTGTAATTACGTCGATAAATTGTTCGATCTATCGTCGCGGTATATGGATCCGCGTGGTTTACAATTTTAACGAAAGCTCGTAAATTCCAAGCATGTAAAGACCGCAGCAGACTCTCAGGAATTTCACGTGACATGATGCTTTTATGAGATCGATGGGGAAAGAAATTGTTGATGTACGATTTTGCGAGTAATTATGATAATTTGACGAAGATAACGATGACGATGACACGAACACGATGTTTGAGGATGTACGCCGGGCGTTGTTCCAGCGGTGGAATAGAACGGAATGAGAATTTCACGTGCTTTGGCGATTCGTCAAAAATGTGAAAAAAAAGAAAAAATCATGTGTGAGATAGCCTCGGTTAAAAGTAACGTTAATTAGCGATTATATTGACGGATGGTTGGTACTTTTTATAACTATCAATAATAATTATCATTTTATTCAATAACGAATATTAAAGACTCAAAAAACTATAAAAAGAAACAAAACTTTGCGGTGTTTCCTTTTTCATGCTCGATCTGTATACATTTTAAAAATAAAAAATTGCCGAATGTCGGAATTTGCCGGGATAAACAATTCTCAAAGCTTCAACAGCTCGCTCTCACGACCGATCTTTTCATCGCCTTATTACTCCAGCGTTATTTTCCACATGCTCGTCCTTTTTTCCAGCCGTGGTCGAGCTGCACAAGAGATGGTAATCGGATCGGTCGATTATCGCGTTGCGTCGAGTCGAGCTTGCACATATTATTATTACTATTATTACTGTTATTTTCCCTGTGCCTTGTCATCTTCGACCCTAATTATTATTTCCTTGGTAAATTCCCAAATGTGCGAAAGACAAAATTGCCTCTTCATTGCCTCTGTAAATCACACACGTTTATAATCATCCCTTCGAGGTAACCCGCGCCGTGTATTAAAAAAACGAAAAAAAAAAGTTACACACACAGAACGTAAGATCCAAGTGCGAAAAGCATAAACTTATCGCGAAGAACGAAACGAGCCTCCTGGTACGCCCGAGCATATCATTTAATGCCGTATATAAATTTCTCTCGCGTCAACTCGTCGTCCATCGTGTTTACGAAATTGCACCCCTTTAAATATGATATACAGGCTGATTCAGTATAGACGGCAAATTTTGGAAGTACATTCTGAGTAGGGTGAAAACCGTATCGATTCCCAACTACCTTAATTATTAACTCAACGTGAAATTCGTCAGGACAAAACGTGCTTAAAGCCGTTCGCCTTGACGTATGTCATCCTCGATGGAGCATGTGAATCATTAGAATCAACTTTCGGGACACCCTGTAGATATATTTATGCATGCGCGTATAAAATAGTGTAAACCAACGAAGAATATATATGCCGAATCGATAAAGCAACGACTCATATACGAATGGTATCATAGGTCAACGCCCATGGCTCGAGGATGCGGAAAGAAAAATTTCTGACGGTTTCTGGCTGTAGGATAGCGCGGCGTAAAACCCAACGTACGGAATACGTACGTGTACTTACACACATGTGTATACGCTGACACGGTGATCTGAGATACACGCGGAAATACATGAATAAAAAAGAAAATTCATAATAATAACCATAAAAGTAACCTGTCCCATTGTTACCTTTTGTCGCACGGTTATATAGCTCGAGTGCACGACGAGAATAGGATACAGTCGGGGAAATGATATCGATTTTCGCGACCTCACCGGAGAAACGACTTCGTTCCACTCGTGTCTCGATGCGTTATTTTTATGTCATTTTTACTCTTTTTTTCTCCTTTTCCTCTCGGTTTTTTTTTTTATCTTACACAATATTGCGCGAGAGACAACGTTGTAGAAACGTGGTCGACGCTGGACGACACCGGCGACGAACCCCGCACGAAGCTGCGACGATTACGCGAATGAGTGACCGCCCAGCGATATTTGTCGAACGCGATGCATCGGATCTATATCCCCCCGGGAGTGGATTATTTTTTTTTTTTTAAAGACTCGAAATTTCCCCTGGAAATGGGAAATATGTCGGAAAAACTGACGGCCGAAGGCACAGGGATGCCAGTTTTTTTTTTTTCAAATCTAAAATTCAAAAAATTCTTATCGCTACCGTTTGATGCTTTTTTTCGTCGTTACAATACCGAGAGAGTCAATGAGAAAATTCCGGGATAATTCCATTGATGGAGAACCGATGGATGTTCGTTATTGGATAAATCGATTTAATTCTACGTGGCATTTAATCCATTGAATATACACAGCTGACGAGTGCAGCGTTCGAATTGAGCGTGGAATTCGCGGATTAATAACTTACGAATTTAATCAGCCTTCGCCGCGTGCGATTCAACGAAGCCGACGGGTATTTCACTCGAGGGCTACGGAATTTGTTATGTTTTCGAGTATCAACGTTGCATCGCGCGATACGATTTGTTAAAACAAGTAACAAACATTTGTGCAAACGCGCGAAGAATTTATCGAATTTAAAGCACCGGGAGAAGAATTTCTTTTTCTTTTTTTTCGTCGATCATTGAAATATGAAATATGTTGTTTTTCACCGCGACAGGTCCTTGTATATCTTCGTGATTTTTCATCGACGATGAAGCGAGGAAGAAAAAAAAAGAGTTCATTCATGCGCGATAAACCGAGAAATTGACGAGCAGCGATTTGCACGTGAGAACGAACGTAGGAGGATGTATAACACCTGCTGTTTCGTATGAATTTTCATCGCCGCGATATTGAAACCTACAACCGAGCCATTATTTTTTGTAATAAACGTAGAGCCTTCGAGCTTTATGAGAACGCACGATATGCGATTCGACGGACAATATCCTCATTAATTAATGATATCGCGATTGTTGGTTACGTTAAAATTGAAAAATAGCCAGCATATGAAACGTAATTAGAGGTAATTCGACCTAACGACCCGACTGTTTCAAAAATAGCCTTGCCGAATGCTCGCTATAAACAATCATTTCGCAGACTACGTGACTAAAACGATGCACGATGCAGAATGAAAAAGAAAATTCGATATTTAATACAAGAAACAATTAAATCTCACTTGATAATAATATCGAAACTGTAAATTAAAAAAAACACCAATAATAACACTGCATTGCGAATGCCTGCACACGATAATAATTTGGCAGATGATGTAGAAAAAAAAACAATTCAAATAACTTTGATCGAACGATCCAGCTATTTCCAAAATCGAGTTTTGGGACGATAACTACAAAAAGTAATTGCACAAACTACGTCAGACGTAACACATACAATCTTTTATACATAAAAGAAGTGAATTTCAATATATCCAGCAGGAAAAAGGAATTAAACGAGAATTGACTACTGGCACGATCACCAAACGAGAGAAACTCTCAGCGTGTCTCAGCTCGGGTTAAATCATGATGTAAAAACGTGTAAAATCGAATGCGCAATTAACACCGGTGAAATATCAAACGCAGCCAAGTGGTAACGAAATATACCGTACGTGCTTTTCCACATACATATAATATGTATCGTTTGTTTCCGTAAACAAAAGGGTGGACACACAATTGCAGCATGTAAATGAATCCATGTGCACCCTCACACATGTATGGGGCATTCGGCTTCAAAGATTAATCGGCTATGAACGAAGTGATTTAAAAAAAAAAAAAAACGCGTGCCATATTCTCGACGAATAGCTCGAAGCGCTGACGAGTCGTTTCAACGATCAAAGAATTTTTCATAAAATTGGCACGTTGCATGCAACGAAATCAAACTTGCCAAGCGTTTCGAATCTCCGCCTGCTATTTTCGTCGTAAATTTTCCGAGATCTTGATACTTTTTTGCATCAAGCGTCGACAAAGCCTTTTCTCTCGAACATCGTCAACTTCGAGCTCGAAAAATGTATGAGGAGCAAGATTGTATGGTGTCGATTCAGCGTGAAACGCACTCGATATTTGTACTCTTGACGTAACTGTGCTGGCATGCATATACATATATATATACACATATATTGGCGTACGTAACACTCGTGGTATATATCTGTAGAAAGCACGGGAAAATGCGTGAATATTCGACCGAATGGTCATGAGAGACCAAAAAAGAGAGAGAGAGAGAGAGAGAGAGATAGAAGGAGACAGTGATAGACTTTTACTGAAAACGCGTGTGGGCGAGAGGTTCCTACACCCACCCAACTGGAAAATCATTCGCGACGGGTGATTCGTCTACCCCCGATGCCGTTTGTCCAGAGAACACACAACACCCACACATTCCCGGGGTCCTTTTCCATCTTCGTCTATCTCTCTTTCCCCCCCAGCCTCTGTGTTTCCACTCGGTTGTATATGCACAACGTATGTGTAACATATACATGTGGCTAAATATATTTATATACGTATTGGGGTGAATAAAAAAAATTGAAATTGTCATCTCCACCCCCGAAAACGCCGGATTTTCACTTTGAAAAGATCCTCCGGAGAGGATTTTCCGGTACCTGTATCCCAAAGTCGGTGCATCGGGAGTTAATTTTTCCATTTGATTAACGCCCGAGAAAAATGCCTTGGGGCATATTGCCGTGCTTTTTTTTTTACCGAAAAGGACCTTTTTTTTCATTTTCCCTGAGCAATTTTAGAAAAGTTCAATTTAATATCGTTCTGCATGAAAAGCCCTATGCATGCATGTCTATTGAATGTAATAAAATGTTGACTGAAATGATTAGTGTGGCGCGTATTAATCTCTCGCGAATCATCGTGCAACAACGTCCTGAAGATGCTCTCCGAATTTTATGCAAATCTCGAGAAACCACTTTTGACGAGACAACGACCTTAACCACCCTAAAATATACATAGCCGGTACCCATACGGATGAAATCACCCTCCCAGCGATCTGTACCTCTTTCGCTACCGCTAGTATGCTGCCATTAACGTCAGCGAACTCTCCCCATACATCTCTCTCTATCTCTTTCTCGTATGCGCTCGTATACGCACGAAAAAGTCTCAATATGCTATATATACACGTATAAACATGTACAGGGAGCACCAAAACTCAATGTTAATAATTTAAAGCCAAATTCCGGATGAAATTCCGAGTCGGAATGTATTTGAGTATTTTTTTCTACGACCCAAAGCAATCGAGTTAATGATCGTCAAAGTTCTCCAGCAAGCGCCTCGCAAGCGCACGCCTCCTATTGGCCAAACTATATTTATTCATAACTCGACGCGGTTTCGTCGGATCGAAAAGTGCTCAAGAACTTTTCGACTTGGAATTTCATCCCCAACGTAGCGTTAAATCGTCAGCATCCAATTTTGGGATACTCTGTATATGTTTCCTCTCGAGGTCTATCACTGCTCTCGCGCTACCGTTAAACCAAAAGTACCGACGACGAAACCCCCGTTATAAAGCCTGTAGTATCCGACCCGTATCGGAACAAACCGTACGACCCAGGAGAAAAATTAAAGCGTCCAGCATGGACGTACAAAAAAAAGGATGAATAAAAAAAACGAAAATACTAACGCCGTGACCCGTGCATGTTTTACTTACATATGTATAGACGCATACATATATACATGCACATATAGTATATAAAAGCCTATGCCGTTTTATACTACGTGCACATACATATATATATAAATATATACATAAAACATGGGCGCACACGTATGTCCTGGTAGCAAAAGTGCACAATGCAACAATTCGCGAGGACAGTCGCTTTTTTATGTTACAGTTCTCGTGTGTATTATATATATGAACATGAAGCGATTCACGTATTATATTATACGTCGGATTTTCAATTTCGCATTTCGCAAAAAATTTCGATTTCGTATCGAATTTTTTCATTCTTATTAATTCCACATCATATCGGGCAGGTGGTACATGCGCGTTTCGTTTGTCAAAGCCGATAATGATATGACAATTTTCTTGTTTCTCAGCGTTCGAGATGTCGTCTCGGAAAAATTGAAAAAAAAAAAAAGAAACGAATCTGTGTGCTCGCTTCTTATCGAGCATTTTCTTCGTCAAAGTCTTTTCCCTTCGTGCGGGAAAGTAAAGAAAAAAAGTGAGGTAAAGAACCCTTGCTTTACTCTGATACATGTGGAAGAAGAGAAAAAGAAAACACGCACGCACCCTTCGAGACGGAAATTAGTTGTACTCTAACGAATGCCGCAAATCTACTACTACTACCCCCCCCCCCCTCCTCCTCCTCCTCGTTCTCCAGTGGTTGGTTACTTACGCGTCCACGTGCACACATAATCTGCATACAGAGTATCGTGTTACACGCGGCAAAAGTACCAGTATCCAGCTTGTACATTTAACAACTCAGACACATGGTGTTATTTGCAAGAAAAAAGGAATTGGCAACTTCCGTGGCGCATTCCCCTCCTCTTTCTGCTATTATTATTATTATTATTATTATTATGTAATTTAAAAAATAATTAAAAGGACAAGAGCTTAACGATAAAATGCATCAAGGTGGTGCACTTCAAATTACGAAAAAAAATTAATTTTTTCGCGTTTCCTGCAGGGAAAAATAATGTTCTCCGAATATTGAGTCGAAATTGGATTTCCATCGGGTTGATTATTAGGTGGTTCACCGTAAAACTGTGCCTTTTCTTGAAGCAATTATCCGTTTGATCAAAGAGTTATTTTTTTAATCAAAGATGTTTTTTTCTCTCTCTAGCTGAGAATAACGGATAAATATAAAAAAAATATCAATATTTCTCCTTGAAAATTTGAGAACAACTTTCCCCGTGCGTGCTGAACGTATATTTCGGGTGTCTTTTCGAAAAATGAGGAGAAAGGGGGTGGAGAGCAGGAATAACGAAACTGTGAATTCACGCAACTCAACGGGGTGATGCGAATTACCGTATACGTTTTTTTTCTACGGCTTCCTCCTTTCCCTCTCGTTTTATGCACGCGCGGGCGTTTTTTTCCCTCTCGTCGCGCATATATACTGCAGTATCGTATTATACATGTGAATTGCATTTTCGCTTTCGACGGGTCTCGCTCCTCCGTGCTTGCCCGTTCTCTCTCTCTCTTCCTCTCACATCCGTCAAACTTAAACCCCTCACCCTTACCGCAAGAGATTAGAGGTATCGTCGTTTACGTGTATGGACTATTTGCGCATACATGTGTATGTTCGAGTCTGCGGTCTCTTCTGGTCTCTTCTCGCACGCGTCTGTATGTATCATTGCGTCAATGCAGGGAAAAAGGAGTACATAAGGACGGACCCCTTCGCAATCCGACGGCTGGCGAGACAGAGGCGACGAGACCGCATTATGCCAACGGTATTTTTGCACACATGTGCTCTTTTGTATATATCGGGGCTTTCGTTTGAATATAGAAAAAGAAAAGAAAAAAAAACGCGGGAAATAGCGCGCGCCAAACGTCACGGGACGCGATGGGCGATGCGTTCTTTTTATTATTCCTTCATACAATCTTTTTCATCGCATGAATTTGAGCCTCTGATGTACGGGAAGCTGGCTTTTCTTTCTTTTTTTGATATCTTTTCATACATCGAGCTCACCGCGTATAAGTTTTCCGCGTGTATATAGATGCGCTTTCCGCGGCATTTTTCTCCCTCCGGAGTAACGCACTCGGCTGGAAAACAGGTAATAAATGAAGAAAAAATATTTTTGAAAAAAACGATATGTGTATAATCATATACAATAACAATCGTATTTTTTTTCTTTCGTTTTGACATTTTTTTCGGTGCCAATGTTTGTCGATTATGTTTCTGGTAAGTCTGTTATCACCGATGGACTTTCACGACGTTTTTGTTATGCGCGATCTTACGGAAATTCCGAATTGAAAAAAAAAACGGGAGAAAAATCGTCTCGTCGCTGAGGAGGTGTCGGAAAATGGTTTACTCGCGAGCAAAAGAGCGCAGAGTCGTCGAGCGAACGCCTCGTATCGTTCTTGGGTTACGAGCTTTTGATTTTCAGCGATTGATATATACATGTATACGTGTGTGTATATATATATAACGGAAAGGTACATGTATACATAGGCCGCAGCACCCCTTAATGCGAAACCTATAAAAGGCGTAACATATCCGCCACGCTTGGCGTGAGTAAAAGCTTCCGTGGCTTCTGCACGTTGTTTCAAAACCACCATTGTATAAAAACTACCCTTATACACAAACGATACCTTCGATGGTCATTAGGTTGCTTCAAAAAACACTTAAACTCGACTTTACATTGCGTTCATCGTCGCAATTTCTCGAACTTTAATGACGAGAGAACGGCACACACGTTGCCAATGAAAATGTATTTATACACCTGTGCGAAACGTTGCACATGCGATGAGTACAGAAAAACTCATCGTGCTCATGGTCGTTTGTCGATATTTAGACTTTTTACAGTCATATCTATATTAACCCGGCGTGTGTATACTGGGACTTTGAAGGAACGGTCGAAATTTCGAACTCAAAATTCTTCCGTTTTTCCCACTTTTTAGACGATTGTTTTATTTTTATTAACAACGGTTTGAGTTAGGTAGCTGCTGGGCCATGTAGTGGACACTTCGATAAGTAACCCAGAATTTTTTCACATTTTTTGGAAGCCTACGAAACTTTGTAAACTCGACTGTTCCCTAAAGTACCCGGTATACACACCGTGCACCGAAAAATATAGTGTACACACGCCGGGATAAAACCAAAATTTAGATAAACTTGCGTATTAAATATAAAAATATTATTATTAAATTAAAAAATCATGAAAATCTCCTGATTAAATATCAACATATATTTGAAACATACCGAAATCAATGTTTTTTCGTTTGTTCATTATTATCGAAGACTAATGTGAAAAGTTTTGTGTCCCTGGCTCGACTTAAGGTAGTTCTATCGTTTTATCGTTTTCTTAAGATTTTGTTGAAAATTTGAATACGTATTCTTTGATGTCATATATACGTGTGTAATAAATTTTGGAAGGTTTTACCACGTGGAAGTTGAGATATTTATTGGTAAAAACCACAATTTTCGGTAGTCTCTCGTAAGAGCGCGTGTTAAAAGTTGCATTTTCATCAATGAATATCTTGGCTTCTACGTGGTGAAGCCTTCTAAAACTTTGCATACATTTTTATGCAACATCAAAGAAGATTTCTTGAGTTTTCCAAAAAAATCTTAAGAAAATTTTTTTCGCAATTTTTGTAATTATAGAGCAAGCACATATCACCTGGGATGACCGTGAATTTGGAGTATGCTGTTCTTTAGTCGATTTGCAACAACTTTTCTTATTTAACTGAAGCCCACGAACCATTTTGTATGTGAGAAAAACTGCAAAACAATTTCTCGATTTAAATGTAACGATAGAACTACCTTAATTGCTCGGCAAGTCTATCCCTAATTAACTGATTATCGGTCGATTCGTCGCTGCACGTAAGTGTGAGCTGGAGCCTGAAACGTGATGTGGATTGCGCTAAAATACATAAACACGTACGTATATATGTGAATCTATTTATCGGCGAATGAACATGGCCCTTCGATCGAAACATCCATCTATAAGGATTCATCCAATTTCGTGAATCGGCGAAGCGTCGTTGCGGTCATCTCGTCGCCGAGACAAAACCACCGACAGCAATATACACGCACTCCGCACAGCGCATTGTGATGCTTCAAAGATCGACAGTTTCACGGCAATTCGAGTCCCTGTTACGGTTTCCGCCGGCAGTAATGTCACCCCTCGCCTATAATAGATACACACATTTTTCGAAAATCTTTTTCGACTTTCTACAAATTTTTCTGTGAAAACATATCAAAGGAGCTGAAAAATGTCCAAATCCCCATCAAAGCAACGATTTCAATTAGGCATTTATGAAAAGTGTTTTTTTTTTTCTTTTGATTGAAACGCAAACGTATTTTGATCTTACACCAATCTTTACAATTTGTGTATCCGCCGATATTTAAATGTTTAATCGGTTTACGACAGGCTCGAAGAGAATCGCACCGTTGTCGTCTTTGACTTGTAATTCACGAGCCCGATTTCCGGTATTGCCGAAATAGTTCCAAGTTTATAAAATTGCGGCTCTGTCGGAGATGTAATGTCACTCGAAATTGCAGCAAAGGCGCGCAGAGGAGCTACGAAAATTTTTGCTAACCATCTATACGCGGAGCTTATTATAGAGATCAGGTCGACTTTCCATGCCGTCCTATTTATTGCGAAAGAACATTATTATTCTTACAGTTATGATAATGATTATGTGCATGGATTCCCCATTGTTTCCGGTATCCGCGATCTCTTTATTGCACCATCCGTGGACCAAGCCGAGAATAACCGCTCTTCTGCTCTCTCCTTCCTTCCTCGTCTTCGTTCTTTCCATCGTCTCTCGCCTTTCTTCTGTCTTTTTTTATCAGTCGGGAATTTTTGAATCAAGAAAATTCCCTCGGGAGGATATGTCTTAGGAAATTGAATTTCTTTCGGAGAGCATAAGCGAGAGCATCCGCGCGCGTTGCATCAAACGACGCCCCGGTGGCTGCGCTATATTCGCTTCTCTCTCTCTCTCTCTCTCTCTCATCTCTGCATCCTTTTCCAGCTGCTCCATAGCTTCTGGTCCATGCTCTCTGAAAGAGACCAACCCGGTTCGCGTTAGGTGGTAAAAGAGCAGAAAGTCAGTCGCATTCTCTCGTCCTTACTGGCAGCAGGTTCAACGAACCTCCATGCGCAGCACAAACACATGGACAAACACGGAAGACACACAAACGTATATAAATACACTGTAAAGTTCGATGCAACGTATGTACATTGTTCGAGCTTATAACGCGACTCCTGTCTGCTGGCGGGACAGATGAGAGAGTGTTGTACGCGTACGTTTCATACGTAACCATGCGTGCAGGGTAGTTCTGGATGATAATTGTGCCGCGGGCCAAAACCCCATGCACCCGGCGTTCAGTTGACCACCTTGACGACCACTTTGTCTTGCTTTCCGGAAGTTACCGTCAACCTCGTATCATACACACTACATAATGTTTCCTCTTTCGTATACCCCACATGTAAATACATACCTGTATTAGTACGTACTATCCCTTGGTTCCATTACGTGACCGGATGGGACATTGGGAACGTTATATGCATGCAGTCTAATGGAAAACCGTTCAGAACAATTTTTCTTACGGAAATCATCGAGATAATGAAATTAAACGACGAATCCTCGTCAAATTTGTCGACACCCTCTTCGAGGATTTGGAGAAAAATGTGGAATTATTTTTTTTCTAATTATTTACTATAAAATGTTTCGGGGGAAAGTATCGAATTAAGGACGAGAAGGAATACCGGAATTCGAGACCTTGCCGATGGTATGGAAATCTGAAAAAGTCAGGCATTGGAACGAAAAAGCTCTTCAAATTTTTTTAAACATGTTCCAGCGTCACCGAGTTCACGAAATACACGCTATATTTCCATTTTGTTGAAACTGTAGATCGAGAACATAATTTGAGGATTATTAAAAAAATTGCTATCGCAGATTTCAGTTATCGCAGACGCATTTTTTCTCGCACACTGGCTTGATGAATTCCAAGTCGAAAATCCCACGTTTTTGAGAATTTTTCGGTCCGACGAACTATCAGTTGGACCAATGGGGCGTTTAAGACTGTATAAAAAAATACTCGAATGCATTTCGACTCGAAATTTCATCCTAAATTTCAATTCGAATTAAATGAACATCGAGTTTTAGGACACCCTGTATATAGTATCCATATAATAATAATGTCTTATTTAGAAATAAACCGGAATAGGGTTAAGAGTTGACTCGAATTATGGAAAAGCCTGCTTAAAAATTCAAAGCAAGGCGATTAATATATCATACTTATACCGCCGTATCTCAAGGGCCGACGATGATATCTAGAGTCGAATTATACGAGTCGAAAATACCTGCACTCAACGACGTGGCAAAAACGCAACACGACTTTCAATTTATCGAGAGAATCTGCCTTTTTCATCGTTTTTATTTTACCACCAAAGTGTATGACCGTGAATATTTTCGTTTTGAACTGAAAACAGAAAAAAAATCAAAGTTACGCAGGAAAAAATCGCCTCGTCGATCGATCCCATTGTTTTCATCAATGAACAAAAATAATACGGATAATGCCGTGTGTTGCAACGAGAATATACGTTTTAACTTGGCTTGGCCACAATTTTACTGATGGAAGGAAAAAAGCCATGTCGTCAGATATTCATCCCCATTGTTTCACGTGATGAATACGTTCCAGCATCCACCGGGGATCCAACATTGACAAAACACCGCATTCGTTCGTTTTCCTTTTTTTCCTCCCCCAACAGTTTTTTCAATCAAATCCAACGACGCGAATCTCTGTCGATCTACGTAGTTTACGCCCCCACTGATGTACACACACGCGCACAAATATGTGGATACGTATAGAAAAATATTCATACGTAAATTCGGTATGTACATCGCAGACATATATATAAATCATAGAACGGAGCGTTTTCATTTTTTTGTTTTTTTGGTGCTATCGATTCAGTTGCATCTCCAATATTTACCGTATTTATTTCACGATTCGCGAGATCGTATAATTCCGTGCAAACAATTACTTTTCCTCTGTACCAAAGCCTTCTTCGGTAAAATCGGATTTTTCTCTCATTTGTTTACGCAAAGAAAAAACGTCGTGTGGTGTTTAATTGGATCGTGGGTATATTGCACATTTGCGGAGTACAATTATGCACAGCAAATTCGTTATCGTACACAAGGATGGCATGTTTCAACTCTATTATTCATGAGAATTTAGTAATTGTCTGAGAGAATTGAAGTATTGTCGTACGAAAGATTTAAATACCTGGGTTCATCTTGAACAAATCTCTTCAATTTTTTATTTTCAAATAAGCCCTGATGAGAGATTTAAAAAAATATGCATATTCATATGCATGTGCTGGATGAAAATATCGAATTAAAATTTGTTGAAAATTTAATATATAAATAACTTATTCCATACTCTTCTCTCAATAATAATTGATCAGATAAATAATAATGATCGTCCAATTATTGTCAAAAGATTTTCTTTGAATTTTTTACAAATGATCATATATATTCTGATAATTATTCAATTTAAAATAGCGGAGATATCGTAAAAATTAATTACCGGATAAATCGTTCAAGCGTTTACTCGAAAAATAAAAAAAAATAGTTCCCACGAAAACTCGTTGTAGTTTCTGCTATTAATTTTCTCTTTTTTTCGCGAGTCTATATTTTTCATAGAAAAAAAGAAATCGTGTACCTGTACAAGTGTGTCCACCGTTTCTTCATGTAGGTGCTATCACTCTCGGCGGAGAATCTCGGACATGGCGAAACGAAGAAGAATCTTGGGTAATACCTTTTGACATCTTTCCGTGTAATAAGGGTATCATGATTCTACTGTCATGTACACGATTTCTTTTCACTTGTGTACCGGGTGTCTCATTTCCAAGGGAAATTGTCCTGCAGCAAAAAAACATTTCAGCACCATCTTCAATACATAAATTAATGGCCGGATTATTTGTGCTCCTTGTGCTCGATTTTTCGTGCAAAATTGAATTGAATAGCTGAGACTGAAAATATATTTTTCGAACAACCAAACGGATTTCATTGATTCTCATTGACAAATTTAAATTAAGGGGTAACACCACTGTGGAAAAATAAAAACAAGCGATTTTATGAGAATTTCTTTGAGATTAAAAAAATGGACATTTAAAATGCTAAAGGATCAAATGATAATGAGAAATGGCATCGAAAATCGATTTCATCCCGATTGATTAAACACGCGTCGCATATTGGATCTCGTCAGGTGCATTTCGAAATTTTCCCCTTTTGCTGTTTTTTTTTTTCTTCCAATGATGCATTCAATGCAAACGGCATTACGGAAATTCGTCTGAATAAAACAATCCCCGTCTCTTTTAATGCACATCAAGGATGCACGATGAATCAAGGGATAATAATAATGTGAGACGGTCTGGTATCGAGAAATTACGAATGCTCATCATATTATATACATCCTCGAGCTCCGAATCGCATGAAAAGATGTTGATATATTTATTTCCCCTATGACTCGACCGCGAGGGAATCCCCCGTGTGTAGCGCGTTCTTGCCGGTATAAAACCGCACACCGATCGATGAAGAGTCACGATGTCGTTTTTTTTCTTCTCCCTCTCGCTCTCTCCCTTTTCAACCACTCACTTTTACTTTTATTGCGATCATTTAACGACCACTCGTTATGCCATTGCTAACGGCTTATCTCGATATTCACTCATTGTCGTTTTTCCTCTTTTTTTTACATTTTTTTTTTTTTTCATGTCCATCATAACGAGTGACGTATTTGCGATATTTTATACTCGTACCACTTTTCATGAAAAAAAAATAAACAACGGCTCTGCGATGTTACCATCGACGGAAAAAATGCTGCTATAATTTTTTTTCATTCCTCATTATCTTGTCAGGAATGTTTACTATTTAAAAAAATTAAATTTTGCAATTAAATTATTTACCCTGAAATTAGAATCGACGAGAAAAATCATATTGAAGCTAAAATTTCCCATCTGCGAATAGGTGGAAAAATGCGAATACTATGCAATAGAAACTATGAATTGAAAATTTCGTTAATATGATGCAAGAGTAAAAATGGTAGAATAGCAATAACTGTAATGATCGGTAGCTTTTTGAATAATAAATGACTTGCAATTTGTGGCCAATATTGTTTTCGGCTTTTTTCAAATCTCTGTAGCATTTGTATTCGCATTTTGACAGCCTCGACCATTTTATGAATGTCTGGAGACTTTTTCACGGTGTTTACTCTCCGAATTTATTTTTGTTTTTTTTTTCGCAAATTATGTCTACGATGACAATTGACGTAACAACGAAATATGCATATTACAGATACATGTATATGTATATGCATATATTACAGGATGAAATGTATGTCCATATATGCTTACTGTATATATACACATATACATCAAATAAATAATTTGTGTATATGTGTTTTACTATATATTCATGACCTCGCTCATCATATCAGTCACGCTATGGAGCGAACGAACTCCACTGAACAAAAATATAGTACACAGTCGTGTACTACAATATGTGCGCATGTGTACATCAACGTACGAATTAATATCGCAGAGGCAGCAAAACCGTGACTAATGTTAAGTTAGTGGTTATGGTTTTCAATTACTATTTCGTATTTTGTAAATCGTGCGAAAAATATATCTACACTAAGTCTGACTAATTTCGTCCTATCCCTCCTTAATTAATGTCAATCTTTTTCTTTCTCTCAGAACAGTGGGCAGTTGCAGTTTTTTTTCAAACTGTTCAGACTGAACAAAAAGTTATTGCGAAAGAGATGATTGTAATTTTTGATGGACAGATGTAATAATTGAACGAGTAAAGATTTTATAAAATACCCAATATCTTGATTGCAAATGAGCTATATTTTTTATATAAACATGTAAATCCTCGTGTGTAACAAAACAATGTGCAATAATAAAAAAACTGTTTCAACGAAATATTTCTAAAACATTGCCAAATAAATTATTCGTCACATGTCTATTCGTAAGTAAATCAGGAAATTTTTTTCCGATTTTTTCAATATTCATGAGTATATATTTTCGTTAAAAAGCATGCATACATCATAAAGGCATATATACCTGGTGCATCATTAACACGAGGACAAAGCAGGTAAAACCCTCAATGTTCCTCTCATCTTGCGAACAAACACGAAGGGGTACGGTGAAATATATATATATATTTTTCAGATCAGTGATTTCGCAGTTAATCGATTATCCACATTGAATAACGAGTACCCAGCGTCAAGTACGTTATGTATATAAACGGCATTCATGCCCATAACGATATAGCGTGGATATAACACAGGGGGGTTGTTTGTCTATCGAAGCTGCCCGGTTAACTTTCGAACTGATTTTTCATTCGTAAGTGATATACAAACATAGTTGATAAACGTTGATGTGGATTTATACATTGTCCGTAGTAGATGCGACATTATATACACACAAGAACATATGTATATAGTATACTTTGTCAGTGGGATAAAAGCAAAACACAAGTGCTTTACTTCACACCAATCCTACAGCAAAATATTGTTTCGATATTTTCGTCGAAACGAGTCGATTTTTTATGAACTTTTTTTTTTTATGACGAAAAAAGTCACAAAAAAAAAGATATGTGCGAGAGTAACGAAGATAAAAATTTAATTCATTTTTTCTATGTAATAATACATTAAAAGAATATTAAATACTAATAATTGAAAAAAATGTTTAATTATAAACCATATTTATCCTCATCCTAAGATTATATATAAGAACGTTATAATAATATTATAATGAAATATAATTGGAAAAAAATCAAACTCCACGATAATGGGACAAATTCATCGTTGTGATAATTACAAAGTCTTTTTTCAATAAATTATCGCCTCCTTGGGCGAAAAATTCATCGGTTAGAAAATTTATTCCCCTTGAAATTCCGGTTTCGGGCAATATCGATCGGAGCGTACAGAGACCGAGAGAGCGATTTCACCTCCGGGTGGGTGGTTATTATATCGGCATAGCTCAAGCGAGAGAGAGACAAAAGAGTATAAGAGAGTGAGAAAGATCGCGAGGATGGAGCACGGAGAAAGGGCGCGGTATTACAGTGGAGAGGTCTCGCTATGCCTGGGCGCGATATCAATTGTTATTCCACGCGAGAACGATCCGAGATGATAAGAAGGCCGCGATGTATATTTTTTTTCTTCTCTCGTTTTGCGCGCGATCCCAAAGTACGAGGCGGCAGCTGCTACGATTTTATGCTTATTAAAAAAGTCGATGGCGAACGAGCCTCCGCGACGGAACAGCTGGTGTCACGTCGCGTGACGAATTTTTAGGAGAACGGAATATAAGCGCGAAGGGATAATGAAGAGACCTATGACGTATTATACGACGTTGAATATTGCTTGTATATATCAATGGTGCGCCACATTTTTCGTCTCTATTGTCGATACTCTTATTCATATTTATGCACCGTATGGAGGAGGAATTCCGGGTCGAAACGACGAGCGTTGGTCGACAATCTCAAAGATATAACTTCTTGGCATCTTTTCTCGCGGAAATGACACCCGTATGCGGTGATACGTATTATTTTCATGGCGAATATGAGATGTGTATTTTTTTCAAACGTTGGTAGGTTCCACCGTGTATGCAGATTGACGAAAAACTGGATGCTGATAATTTAAAGGTCCATTTCGCATGAAATTCAAAGTCGAAAAGTCCTCAAGCACTTTTTGATGCGACGAACCCTCTTTGAGTTATTTATTGATACAACTGGACCACCGAACGGTTCGATGGACTCAGACTTTGACAATTAATAACTCGCTGGGTTTTCATCGTATGAAACAATACTAAAATACATTTCGACTCGGAATTTCATCATGAATCAGACTTTAAATTATTAACATCGTATTTTGGGACATCCTTTATTTTATTATGCACATAATTGAAATATGTGCGTTTTGAAATGTGTAGCGTAGAAATGATCGAAAAGTATATTCATGAATAAAAATATCATCCCTTTGATCCTGTAATCACGAAATAATCGTTATTGCATCGTGGGTAATTTTCGGTTCTTCGAAAATTAATATTTGCTTTGTTTTTCTAATTATTACGCTCCATTTTTTCCAGTCTCTTGATAAATACATATGTACATGGAAAAATTCATGAGCAAACAATATGAAAGTTCCACCTTGCAAATCTCTCTGTATAAAATTTGATGACACGATTATTTCGTGCGAAAAATGTCTAGCCCATAAAATCCGAATTTCACGTTTCGATGGGATATCCGATAAGCTCATCGAGTAACTAAATATTGACCAACTCGAGAGAAATTCCATCAAATCGGGTCAAATGATTTTTTTTTCTTCCTGCACACAAAGTACAGGCCAGTCGCGTATCCGATCGTGAGTGTGTGAGTGCAAACTGGTCGGAGTACGGCCTCGTAACAATCGTTGAATTATGCGAATGATCGATGAACGAGTGGCACGACTATGATGCAACCGAAGGGGAAAAAGATTTCTTTTTTTTTCTCTTGTGCCATTCAATCTCCGACGAATCACAGTCGCCAGCGAGTTTTTCAACGTTAAGTGTGTCGCGTACCCCCACAAGCCTCTCTGTGTGCTTTTGTCGGATTCTGCATCCGAGTCCTATATCGTAAAGTCATGTGAACCGAGAAATCTGACTCTCGGATGCACCGGGCGAGGTTCCACTCTGCCATTGGAGCTTTAGGCATTCTACATTGAAATCGCGGAACGATTGAGAATCGTACACGCGCCCGAATCGAATTAAGGGGTCGTTTCTCTATATATACATGATATCCAATGTATATACGTCTACATACATATAAATATATAAACGTCAATGCTGATTCTCTCGGTTTTAACCCCCGAGCGACTGCATGTGGCATTTCCCTCCGAGCTTCTTCCGCCCGTGACGAATTTCGCCTATGAAACGCGGCGGAAGGGCATCGGCACTTTCTTCCCCATGGTTCGATAATTCTCTACGCTTCGGATGTAAAATTCAACTCTCGGACACCTTTTTCCACCTAAATTTATGTGAAACTCCCCATGATCGAAGAAAAATCAAGTATCGCGGTGCCACACGCAACGATAATTGTGTTGATCGCGTACATCAACAATGAAAAGTTATAACAAGTAAAAGCAAAATAAAATAAAAAATTATTCCTTTAGCGTATTATAACTTTGATAAAACGAATCAATGATTTTCATTCTCGTACGAATTCGTCAGACATGATTATTTCGTACGGTAAATGTTCCATACTTTGATTATTATACGTTTATCGTTATTTTCTGTTTTTTCTGTGTATAAACAAACGATATATCAACCGACGATATTGAAAAATGTAATTTTTATCGTCGAACCATCGGGAGTTACAATTTCCCAACAGGGATTATAACTGTACGTTATTTATTTGTTCAGAAATGCTTGGCACTCGAGAGAGCCAACGATGATACTAGAACTTTTCGAGTGCCTCGATGGAAGAAATAACCGGGCGGGATTAAACTTCGCGGATGTACTTTCTTTTGAGTCAATATACATATATAAGCCTAGAACGATCTCGCGGGGCTGTCGACGTATCTCGATCTTATTTTTCTTCAACTTTCTTGATCCTCTCTGTGCCCCTCTTACTTCTGTCACTTTGTTTGATAAAAATTGTGAGACACCTCGAATCAGCAATAAATAAGCGTTTGCGAAGCTTCTCACAAAACTCGAAATATATACGATCATCGAAAGAAAAAAACGACGTCATAATTTCGATTTTTGTTTTAATGATGCAATTTCGCAATATCGACTCTAAAACTCGATTTATTGTGTTAAAGGAACAGCCTCGATGAAAAATTTGTTCTCTTGAATTCATATAAATTTGAACTGAAATTGAACTCAAAAAGCAAATGGAATAAACGTACATATTGTCTCAAAAGATTAAAAAACATGGGACTTGTTTACCATCATCAGTGTCGAATTAATGAGATTATTATTTTTCAGTAACTCGACGGCAACTATTTTCGAACAAAGTTTTGAAAAATCCTGAGCCATGTATTTACCGGGCTGGTATATTTGTATGTGTCATTTTAAGTTTTCCTGCCCTTCTTCTCATCCTCATACTTCACTCGTGCTACATTCTGCCGCATGAATTTCCCATTCTACTGAATAATATCGCGAGCTCACGTGTATGTATATACTTTTGCGAAAAGTCCAACGGCCCCCAATATCTATAAGGGTTGTATTACGTATAAGTTATAGTTATAGCTTCCACGGGCAAACCTCGTGTACTCTCGCGGATGAAAAACGAACATATTCGAGCAACCATCCGGAATTTTCACTCTTCTCATTTTCCGCATTATATATATACAGGATGATTCACATGGATCCGAGAAACTGCGGATGCTGCGGATATTAGAATCGGTATAATTATAATTATTATTCGACGCAGATCATATTTATACGTTTAGAAAACTTCCAGCAATATTAACTACAGCTTCTATTATTAATTATGTATTACATGATTTAATGTAATTATGATGATAAATTAATTATTTAACACTGTATTGGAATTAATTTATTCATTTTTGTTTCTAATTTTCGAGCCTTGACTCTGGGATGTTTTCCAGCATCACTGAATTAGAGTCTACGATTGGTCGAGAATATCGAAACTCAATTTTTTGTCATTTGAAAAAAAAATCAAACAGAAAATTTGCTATTTTTGCGTGCGACGCTTGATGTGAAGCGCCTTGTATCGCATATATTTGTTTATGTATAATCTTACGTCCGTGTGCCACACTATCCGACGAAAAATAGACACGTTTGTTGGAAACAACGTGTAGTTGGAAACTCTACATGCCGCGACGACTCACGAAGCTTACGAACAACTTTGCGAACTCTGTGTTATAGATAATAATGAAAATTCCGTACAATGCTGATGAGAAAACTGCGTCTTACATTCTTTCAGTTTTAACGGAAACACTTTGATTTAATTAAATTACATAGAAATCATTTCAAATAAAAATAAGATCCATATAGAATTGAAATATTAATAAAAATATGCGATCTTCGATGAAGAATAAACATTTTTAAAATACGTCACAGATGCGAAGAAATACTTTTTTAGTGAATTACTAATTTCCTCCATGCTGCAAGAAGGTATTTTTGGAAAAGATTAATTTCGAAATGTTATAAATTGATGAAGATCCTCGTCCTGGAGTGTGATATTGATTGATGATTAGCATGCTTTAATCCGATGCCTGTAGACGACAGTGATTAATCTTTTTGGAAACTAAAGAAAGTCTTTGGGACAGGAGAAAGATAATTTCAAGCAAATATCATGGGGAGTTTGTCATACTTTATTTAGTGGGCCTGTATCTTTCACTCCATCACTGCGTGATGCTGTAGGCGAGGCTGGTTCTCGGCGTATGAGCGTATGCCGCTCAAGACTCGAGGTGATGTTCAGAATTTTCGAAAATCTCGCTATAAACAAAGTTGTGACTGGAATACAAATTACAAGAAATATTTTGTGAGCATAGAATGACAAATTATATTGATTTCTCAAATATCTTTCGATAATTACGTGCATATTTATGTCATTTATCATCTTTTTCAATATTTCACTTCACCAAACGATTTTTACTACTTAAACATTCCTTTTCTCACTTCCGAATGTTTTTTCTTCCATACCTGAAAAAAATGATGATGAAAATTGATTCCGGTCGGTATAAAAAAAAAATAGCATCGCAATTGGGACTGCTTTAATTTCTTATCAATCTCAAAATTGGAATAAGAAACTTTTGCGTAAAACTGTTGAGCTCAAAGTTCGCGCTGGAGCAACAATTTCCAGAGGAAAATTCCCTGGCGTAATAACTCTGAAATGTCAAAAGTGTCGAAGAAGAAATTCCACGTCCAGACCCATTCTGCTTTCTAAAATTCGTCGACAATGTTCGAAACACCGAAAGTATTTCACGATAATCAAATAAACGTCACTGTACAGAAAATCAACATTACGAGAATGTACGGAAAAACATTTCAGAGTTGTTATAAATTATCAACATTTAAAAAGCCTCTTCTCTCGACTCAACTCGATCCGTTCAATACAATAAAAAACCAATACCGTCCACAAATTGACGATATATTAAATATGCGTGGTTAAATTTTGATGGAGTTGTCGATCGTTCTTTTCATCTGCCGCTACTTTGAAGGAGAAAAAACTGAACATGAATTTCCGGAAACCGGACATGATGCATCTTGTTTGGAGTCGTTTCCTCTATGCGTGGTTAAATTTTCATGGAGTTGTCGATCGTTCTTTTCATCTGCCGCTACTTTGAAGGGGAAAAAACTGAACATGAATTTCCGGTAACCGGACATGATGCATCTTGTTTGGAGTCGTTTCCTCTATGCGTGGTTAAATTTTCATGGAGTTGTCGATCGTTCTTTTCATCTGCCGCTACTTTGAAGGAGAAAAAACTGAACATGAATTTCCGGTAACCGGACATGATGCATCTTGTTTGGAGTCGTTTCCTCTATGCGTGGTTAAATTTTCATGGAGTTGTCGATCGTTCTTTTCATCTGCCGCTACTTTGAAGGAGAAAAAACTGAAAATGAATTTCCGGAAACCGGACATGAAGCATCTTGTTTGGAGTCGTTTCCTCTATGCGTGGTTAAATTTTCATGGAGTTGTCGATCGTTCTTTTCATCTGCCGCTACTTTGAAGGAGAAAAAACTGAACATGAATTTCCGGAAACCGGACATGATGCATCTTGTTTGGAGTCGTTTCCTCTATGCGTGGTTAAATTTTCATGGAGTTGTCGATCGTTCTTTTCATCTGCCGCTACTTTGAAGGGGAAAAAACTGAACATGAATTTCCGGTAACCGGACATGATGCATCTTGTTTGGAGTCGTTTCCTCTATGCGTGGTTAAATTTTCATGGAGTTGTCGATCGTTCTTTTCATCTGCCGCTACTTTGAAGGAGAAAAAACTGAACATGAATTTCCGGTAACCGGACATGATGCATCTTGTTTGGAGTCGTTTCCTCTATGCGTGGTTAAATTTTCATGGAGTTGTCGATCGTTCTTTTCATCTGCCGCTACTTTGAAGGAGAAAAAACTGAAAATGAATTTCCGGAAACCGGACATGAAGCATCTTGTTTGGAGTCGTTTCCTCTATGCGTGGTTAAATTTTCATGGAGTTGTCGATCGTTCTTTTCATCTGCCGCTACTTTGAAGGAGAAAAAACTGAACATGAATTTCCGGAAACCGGACATGATGCATCTTGTTTGGAGTCGTTTCCTCTATGCGTGGTTAAATTTTCATGGAGTTGTCGATCGTTCTTTTCATCTGCCGCTACTTTGAAGGAGAAAAAACTGAACATGATTTTCCGGAAACCGGACATGAAGCATCTTGTTTGGAGTTGTTTCCTCTATGCGTCGTTCAATTTTGATGGAGTTGTCGATCGTTCTTTTCATCTGCCGCTTCTTTGAAGGAGAGGGCTCCTCGCGAGATCGTCTGATCGAAAAATCATTTCTTGTAGGATCTATAAAAAAACTAAACAAAAATTTCCGAAAACCGGACATGAAGCAGCTTGTTCAGAGTTGTTTTCTCCATGCAAGGTTAAATTTTGGTGGAGTTCTCGATCGTTCTTTTCATCTGGCACTACTTTGAAGGAAAAGGCTCCTCGCGAGATCGTACGATCGAAGAGTCATTTCTTGTAAATTCTATAAAAAAACTAAACAAAAATTTCCGAAAACCGGACATGAAACAACGTGTTCAGAGTTGTTTTCTCTATCAGCTTTCGATAGCGCAAAGGAATTGTATCTGAAACGAATAAAAAACTATGGCAATTATTTTTTTTCATGCCCGACTCTTCGCCTGATGCGTGTGTAGACGCAGACGTAGAAAAAAAGTTTCGTGCAACAAAAGGCGAAATGAATTAGATTGGAAAAAAACTTTCTCGAAATCGTATCGCTCAAGGTTTATATACGTCTGCGGGGCATTTCGATATATATATATATATATATATATATATATATATATAACGTATCATAAAACCGATAATAATTATTACGATTCTTGTTACGAAACTTTGACCGTACATGTGAGTCTCGCAACCTTAAGCAGACCGAAGGAAATAGCTGCGTCACGGGAATTTCGCGTTTCATGATCAAATATATGTCAAAAAAAAAACGACAAAAATTATTCATTTAATTTCGTTTTGGCGTTCTACGCAGACGTAGGAAAAAAGAGCTACTCTGAGAGTAATGGATTTCAGATAAAAGGTATGGGATATTATTATTGTACCGTTCGTGACACAACCGACCGATGTAATATTCGCGAGTTGTAAAAAATTGTAGAACCTTGAACAATGAGAAGCGTGCTTACGACGAGGCGATTTTTACTTTGGGTCGAATATAAAAAAAACAATCGCTACAAATAGAAACGTCGTTTCCTTAACGAGCACGACATATTACTAATCGGTATGTTCCGACGATAAAATTTGTCGTTTCTTTTTTCCGATCATTTGAAGAATATCACAAACATATGAAAAATAATCGATGAAAAAAAGGAAATAACCATCAATTTCACATGCAAATGAAATGAACAGAAATAAAATATTCCATAGAAAATTGTCACTTTCGTTGCGACAAAAATGCAGATAAATTCTGAAAATTTCCCCATTCATTAAGGCGGTTCACGCGTAACTTGTGTGACTCAAAAAAGAACTTGTGTGACTTTTCTGAACTTTTAGTCGTTAAAAACAAATGAAGAATCAATTATTTTTATCATTGAAACTATGTGCGTCATATTTTTTTTGGATTATTTGATGAGAATTTAAAACGACAAATGTATTTAAAATACTTGCCTAGCAGGTACATGAGCGTACAATAAAAAATCTTTCATCGTCACCATTACCGGTTAACCTCGAAAAAGCATGTTTTACCTTCATTTTTGACTCAATAACTACGGTAACGAGGCTATGGTAAATACATCGCATATTCTATTTTCTTACGTTCGTTTTTGTGTACTAAAAAATAGAAAAATCTGCAAAGAATAGAACTTTGGAAATGCAGCATTCGTACATTTTTTTTCACCATTATCAGTCGGAGTCACAAATATTTTACAAAAATCTCAAACATATAATTCCTGTGAGCATAGATTTTTTACGACACGTTGATGAAAAACATTACGTTCTTTGAGTGAAAACCACGTTGGAGATAATTACTATTAAAATAAAAGACAAGAACAGGCATACAACCGTTGGTACTTGGAATGACTCGTATTACCCCAACTTTATGGTGAAAAGGTGTTTGCGCTTATCGGATTAGTCGAACGTTTCTCGGAGCGAGGTAAAAGCAGCAGCCGAGCAATGTTGCGGTCCCTCGGCGACCAAAGGAGCCACAATCTCTCTCATAAGTGTATGTAAACTTCAACATATACCCAGTACATACATCTCTATGTATATGTATATACTCACCCGATATTAGTATGTATATATCGTTACCCGACATGCATTATATACAGGGCGTCGCAAAACTATATTCCGATAATGAAATGCCACTTGGAGATTAAAATCCAGATCGAAAAGTCTTTGAGCACTTTTTGATCCGACAAAACTTTGACAATTAATAAGTCACCAGAGTTCGGTCGTATAAAAACGTACTAAAATACACTTCGACTCTGAATTTCATACTGAATCTGACTTTAAATGATTAACATCGAGTTTTAGGTCACCCTGTATACACACACGTGTGTGTATATGAAGAATCATCTACATAGATCTTTCTAAAACGACGTGTGGGGAATTAGTGGTCGGAGGTTTCACGAAGACAAAATTCAACCGTAGGAAAGACGAGAAGAAGATCAGAAAGTCGAGGTGGAAAAGGATAAAAAAAAAAGAGAAAATTCACGCGCGTGAATATATATATGAATAGTATATACACGTGAGAAGAGATTTTTATCTCGACGCAACGCGGCCTGATGTTAACTAGCTTTTATTTATGTAATTCATGGAGTTACAGAGGTGGTCCACCTGTCATCCCTTATACCGGTTTTAACGCAAGAGCCGAGGGAAAGATATATTCATGTATACGTATATGTATATATAATATATCGTGGGTTTGCACGATGAAAGCTGGTCCTATGCTAGGGAATGTCAACGTTTCTTCGTGACATTTTTATTCTCATTTTTTTACTTTATTATTTTCTTTTTTCATTCGTACGGAGAATTCCGGGCCAAATCAAAAAAGAGGCCGTCCACTTTGGAATGTTTCATGTTTCGTCCTCCGTACGTTTACGGCAGAGCGTAAAGCTCGAATGAAAAATTACTTTGCATCAATTTTCAGATTTTTCGCATTTAAATTTCTCCGGTCGTTCTTTGATTGATTTTTTGTTGTTGATATTAATTCCCGGGTTATTACACGGGGAGAATTTCTTATGAATTTTAGTTTCGAATATTTTACTTTTAGGCGTGTAAAAATTTCGGCACGAAGCATAATTTTTACATTCCTCTAAAGACAAATTCTGCAATAATATATATATAATATATTATATATTATATATAATATATATATATATATATATATATATAATAAATAATACAAAAAAATACAACGCGTTGTATTGTAAAAAACTTCCAAAATAAAACGATAAAAATTACTTGGACAAACGTGAAATTCTTTAAATTCCTAGCGAAAAGTTACTCCCCAATGATTGAATAAATATACTCTATACACTGTATTTTTTCGTAAAGAGCTAGTGAGCAATGGTAATAATAATATTAAATCATTGCTCCAAATGAGCGAAATAAATAATTAAATAATAAATTAATTAAGCTATTTCCGTACCATTTTAGCTGTCGTTCATCGGAGTCTCTTCACGCGTGCGTCTGCTCCCTTGCGTGGAACACAGTAGACTGCGCGAAACTGTCTTGACACATGCTCCGTTCTGCAGTGCGTGCGCTCGATGCCTCTGTTGCCAAACACGCGGGCCGGTATCGTTCACGCTCGCACACACAAGCGCATCCTCAGGCGTCTTATACACAACCACGTTCGATTAGGCCTGTGCTTAGACATACGCGCGCTCTCTCGCGGCTTGCCTTCACACATACACACACTCGCACTGAGCTCACGTGTTACGGCCAGGCGACCCAGCCCTAACTGATTTTACCGTGAAGAACGTCAAAATTCTTGAAAATATTTTAAATTTCTGTCTCGCAACAATAAATTTTCACTTATTTTCATTAAAATGTATAATTTATTTCCTAAAAACCACAAGAAATGCACATTTGTCACTCAGTTACTGAGATTTCACAGTGAAAATTATTTAAACATTTTTTCCGTGTATGGTCTTCTTAAATTATTTCACATTCATGTTCTCTCGTCATTAATGACACACGATCTCATGTATAAATGGTTGAAAAAAAGATTGAAAAATGTTCACAGAATCACTTTTCTGATCAACTCTACGTTCTGTTTCTTGAAAAAAAGAGGGAAAAATCACACGCTTGATAAAGTTATTTGTGAAAAAAACGTAAGAATACCTACCGAATGACGTGAGGAAACCCGGGCGATGAAATCTTTCGGCTCTCACGATGCGTACACTTTTTATCACCCGCAATCAAGACGTTTTGCTTTTCGTTGTTCTTCTTTTTTTTTGAATAAATTTTCTTCCTTCTTTCATCTTTCGCACGTTTTCTCGGTCTCTCTTAAACGAGAATTAATTCACGTTCGCTCAACGGGAGAAAAATCAGCGTCGCCAAAGTGATTTGAGCGGCGACTCGAGTTACCAAAGGTGCGTTTCTCGTTAAAAACGCGCGTGGAATAATCATCAGCCAAAAACCCGTCGACTCATTCTCACATTCGATCATTTTTTTCGCTAATAGCGAGCAAACTAAAGGAGTGAGGGAAAAAAAGGAAAATTAGCAAAAAAAAAAATTACAAACGATTCGCCATGAGCGAAAATATGATTTTTTCCTCGAAAATCGTACCATATCGAAAGAATTTTTATCAGCAGCCACTTCCATATCGTATTTTCCATATCGTTGGGCAGAAAAAAAGCTCTATCGTTCCCCGTGAAATAAAACTTATTCATGAATATTCGCATGGTTATTAAAATATCGTTTATAATTAATAAACCATCGTTGTTATAATTTATCGAACAGATTTTCAATTCTCTCGCATGATTGCCAAAATTTCATCGTAAATGTTAAAATTCCTCGGCCGGTAGAAAAAGAATATTCGTAAAAAAAACTATCGCGTTAATTGAAATGCAAATTTCGGGCTTTTCCGACGAAAAAATAATGTAGGACATTTTTTCGATGGCTTCTTTTTTCGCAGGAGTGGAACGAAAATTGATGGAATGATAATAAATAGTAGAGCGAGAGAAATTCATTCGATTCATGAATGAACGGTTCGCATGGTATTTTTTTATTTATATGTACGCGAGTATATATGTACAAGCTCGTCGCCATGTGCTCTCAATTCGCTATATGAGAATTCTCTCGACAACGATTTCAATAATTCCTTTCTTCTCCACCGCTATATCCACCTCTTTCATGTCGCTATTTTCCGACACGAGTGTTCATATGCGTTAGCCAATAAAGAATCGAGTTGCAAAAGTGTAACGCAGAGCTATTCATATACGTGGACGTACAGTTTTTTATTTTTAGCATGGACAAAAACAGCGCCATGTGTTTTCTCATATAAAACTCCCCAAGGCTCTCCAATCATCGCGAGCAAAAATATTTTCTCATCAAAGCACTCTCAACATTTGTATAAACGTACACATACGTATACAACAATTTGCGGACCGACTTGTCACGATCTCGTAATTTTTTTATCATCACTCTTGCTTTGACGGATAAAACTGGTGTTTGCATAAAAAAAAACGTCAAACTTCGGTGCCTGCTGAGCGAGGAGAAAAATTTGAAAAACGCGTGTACACCGAGTATCGTCGTAAATCAAAATCAAAATTAAATTAATATTAAATAGCATGTGATTTTTTTTTTCAATATTAATTATCTCAGAAAATTGTTTTTCTTTACCTGAGGAATTTTGGCAGCTCGAAATCTATCGACTTTAACATCATTTTTCTCCGACACTTGTTCCAACGTGTTTTTGGAAATTGTTGACCCTGAAAGATTTGAATAAATTTACAGTAACTACAGACAGAGGTTTGGTACGATCGGAAATGGCAGAGATAACAATGTACCATGGGAGATTTTATACGCGGGTAAAAATAATACCGATACGTGTGATATGTGACGTGAGAAATATGTCGATGATTCTGCTCGAGGAGACGTGAAATACGCATACAGTCCCCCTTCGACCCAAAATATGGTACATCAAAAGATCCCTCTTGGCATATGTTTGTGTTTCGTAAAAAGTGATCCGAGTAATATCCTATCCGTTGGGAGATGAGAAGTTGTAAAAATATGAAACATATCCCTGCGTCGGAAAAAAAAACGAGTGTTTTTCATCCGGAGGCTCGGCGATTTTATAATCTTTAGTTTTATTTTTCTTACACACCGACCATTTTAGTGTGCCGTCTTTGCACTCCGAGCGAATTTTAATGCAGACCAAAGCGTATAATAACGACGAGAAAATATGATATTTTGCTCGTCCTCGTTTAATTTCGGGGAAAAAGTGAGTAATTTTGAGTGAAATATGATTAAACTCGACGAAAAACAAATAATTGCCATCAGTCAGGAAAAGAAAAAAAAATGTTTTCTTATCAACGCGTTGCGTCATGTACTCAAACGTGAAAAATTAAAAAAATCATTGAAACTGTAACCGGCACGATACGTGCTTCGAGGAGACTCAAAGTCTTCGCCTTTAATCTCCGCGTCTTTCGAGCGATTCGAAATATCAGAGTGAATAATTTTTGTTCCGTTAATTGCCAAGGTGATTTTTTGTAAGAACGAAATAAAATTATCTCCGCGATTATCACGAGCCAGTAGATACAATTAAATTCTACCTTGCCATATTTCCATCGCGATTTCAGGACACTTACGTCATAAAAAAAACAGAACAAAGTAAACCGGAGTCTCGAAATCGCTGATCCTCCGAGCGAAATTTGTTCCATTGAGCAAATCGTCATTGAGCAGATCGTCTTTTGCGTTACGAAAAATACGCGATGTATACACAATGCCGACGATTTCACCGCGGATACAATATGTAATAAATCTCGTGGAATCTCATCGAGAGGCCGAAAAAAGAACGATAGAAGCAAAAAATAGTATAAAAGCGTCTGAAAGATAACGATTTATCATTTTTTTTTTCAGCGAGAGAGCAAAAATGAGAGTGAAGAGAAAAAAATTCGGTCGTCGTTAATTCTCAGCGAAGCGATCACGTGCAAAGTTACGTAAAATTGTTTGAATCGCCGGTCACGTTATACTACGTTAATGTAGTTCAATAATGAGACTGCACATCGCATTGTTCATCAGCTTCGAGTACTCGACGATCGATGCACTCTGCTCTGACGTCGTGCTACACACGATGTTATATTTGTGCCTGCTGTACGTAATATCGCTCTCTTTTTCTCTCACCGATGTACGTCCCTTTCTCCCGACCAATAACGAATTTTCTATGAGTACACAAAGATTTATACGAGCGAGCTTTTTCGCATCACAATACTCTCGGGACGAACGGAACTATCAAGTGTCTGTGACGAATCTCGTGCTTTACACACAGAAGAGTTGTTCTTACTTTGTTATTCATTTTGAAGATTCCAAGACGGAGTTACACATATACATGTCGAGTGAAATCTTGGAGATGAGTAATGGTCCATATGTATATGAGAATATTTATTCTCTCGGAACGAAATGTTTTTATTTTCGGCAAAAAAAAACCTCAGCATCTCTCTCGAGTGTACGAGAGCAAAGCTCCTCCAAATTACGAGGTCTTTGGCGTTTACTTTCCACCTATCGATATACATTTATTTTTTTACAAAATTTTACAAGTCCAGACCATTTCGCTTCGACGAAATGAAGATGCCGCGATGTTTTTTTTTTATTTGTCATTCAATACGAATGAAAATGAATATAAAACGTGAATACGTGAACCAAAGATTGTTAATTATTCGTTCAAATCACAAACTGTGATATGACTCTTTTGAAAAATTGTTAATGATATAAAAACGTTATTGATTGTTAATTTTTTTTGCGATTCAATTTCGTGCATCGACGGCATTTGCGATACGACCATTTCGCGAGATTTTTTTGTATTTTTATTTCAATACCGAATAAATGAATATAAAACGAGTAAGAACGAGAATTAAAGATGATTAAGTATTCGTTTAAAGCCTGAATTATTATACCACTCCTCTGAAAATCCTGGGTATGATACAAAAATATGATAGAATATTGTAGATACTGGAAAAAAAATAGCATGAAAGTGGTCGGATTAGTATTAATGCCTCATGAATAAATGGAAATATCAACGATCTCTTGTTTTTCATCGCAGTCCCATTTCACCGCTCGTTTCATTTATGGTTTATCGATGAATTAAAATAATAACAGCAAGCATTTTTGGAGCATAATCTGCAAAAGTTTCGTACCGACGCATCGATGACATGCATAACACGCAATAGTATGAACAAAATCATTTGCACAATGTTATTTATGATCGAGTGGTCAGACTCTTTTAATCTCGACTAAAAAATCGAGCTCGTTGAAGTTTCAAGCCCTTTCGACGATATTAAATACTCGAATGCGTAAATACGTAAAACGCATTTTACGATTTTATGAGAACAGTACAACTGGGACGTGTATTGGGACGTATTGTGGGACGTGGATTGAGATACAAATAAATATAAAAATTAACGAGTTGGTTTCGAATTTGAAACGATAACGTATGTCGTAAATTTATTCACAAGATTTAAATTATCGAAGTATATTAGCAAATATACAGTGGGTGGGTAATACGTGTATTGATGCGCGTGATAATGCGCAATTAATGAACTTTTTTCTCTCTCTCTCTCTCTCTCTCTTTTCTCTTTTATATCATCAGTATAATCTTTTACCCAGAGTGTTCGTCAAAATCCTCATTTTTTCGAAACCTCTTCGGCAATTGGATTATCTCTTCTGAATTATTTTTGTTTCTTAATAATTGTTTCGCGGCGATTATATCTTACACGAGGCGAAATTATAATTACATATTTACATATAATACACGACACAACCTTTGCGCGCTTTATTTCGCATTAATTTCCATGTTGTTTTTCACCCTCGTTCCTCATCCCCCTCGCACTCGCAATAATCGCGCTCTTGGATTATTTTCTCTCTTTCTTTCTTTCAATCAGTCATATAAAATTACAAAAAATTGCCTACCTAAATTGAGTCTTTTAGCACTGCATTTTTGAACGTTGCACTTTTTAGTTTGTCTCGTAATAATTAAACAATAATTATATCTCGTTTTATACACAGCTCTTTACGCATGTTACAATGAAAGAGTATATTTACAGCCGCGAATCAACGGGGCAATTCGTGTTTTTTTTTTTTTTTCAAATAAAAATTGTCCTCGAAGCCCCGATGGAAACAGTTTTTATACAAGCGCAAACTCAAGTGAACATTATTCAAGCTTATAATCACTGGCGAGGTAGTAGGCCATCGATAGTTTACAAATTTGTCAGCAGTGCACAATTTTCCGTCCTGTACTTCGTTCGTTTTGTCGTTTTTTTTCCTTTCTTTCTTTTTTTTTCTTCTCGTCGTTTTAAGGAGATTGAAAAAGTAATCGGGATCACGTAAATGTGAAAAAATTCGATAAATCCTGCACTTCGCGTAATCGACGATTGAGAGGCCATTTTAAATTAAGCTTAGGGCCGATATATATATATTTTTTATCATCCGTCGTTGAATTTAATTGGATTGGACAGAGGTAATTTGAACTTGCAATTTACGAAACGTATTTCCCAAACGAGAAAAGAAAAAACGTCAAAGATGTGACGTTCGTCTTTTTCTCATCTTTCATCGTTGCAAAAATTCGTCAAATTGTCTGGGGGTTTTCTTTTTCTCCACAGTGAATGAAAAAAAAAAAAATGAAAATTGAGTAATTTACAAAAGAACCAAGACGAATCATCAAAAATACTCTTTAGCACCCTAGGATTTCCTGTTTATTTTTCTCCTTCTCAATATATCACGGCGTTCCTTCCCCCTTTTTGAACGTGATTAAACAGTTAAATGTCATTCGTGATTTTCTCGTTTCCTCTCCATTCTCATTCTCTCTTTTATTTCCACGTCACGAAGCAAAACGTCACAATATATTTTCTCCCATTTGACTAGAGTCGGCGTAACGTTTTTTTTTTTTTAACCGCGAGAGAAGAAAAAACAAAATTCTCAATTTATCGCGTCACCAAACGCGAGGAGGAGTTAAATACGAAGCAAAAGAAAACAACGGAAAGTGTGAAAAATGAAGAAATTCTTGCGCTGAACAGGGGAAAACGAATATTTTTCTTTGCCAGCATAATTTTGCCTTCCGCCATATCTCGCGTCTAAGCCTTCTGTTTTCTTCTTCTCTACCGCATTGTCGTACGTTCGAACGAATGGACAAGTCGAGTTTTTCTCATCTCTCGATGGAAAGCCCAAGAAAAACGAAAGAAGAAAAATAAACAGACGGAAAAAGTGGAGAAAATGATTCTCCTCTTCCGTTTCTCGTATACGCTCGTAAAGACGCTCTTACGCCACTATTTATAATAGACACCATTTTTTTAATCGTCTTTTAAGTTTTACTTTAGGCTCGGGATAATTGCGTTGAAACTTTGCACGTCACGCGAGTGAGATCGTAGAGTTTCGCGCAATATAATATATTAATCAACGACGCACATATGAGAAGTTTCGGAGAAGAAAAAGAAAAATCGGATGAAACGCACATACAGACACGATGGAGCTCTATATATAGTATATTATATCTCTTCTCCGCGAGATCCCCACCAAAGCTCAGTGACACCCCGACATCCGGCACAGCACGACGAAAAGGAAAAAAAGACAAAAGCACCAAAAAGAAAAAGCAAAAAAAGACGTTCCATTCCCTGGATCACAGCATCTCGCGAAAATACGTGGCGGAATGTGAAAAATCCTCGTTTCGTAGTTGCAATAAAGCGGAGGAAGATGAACGAAGAGTCGAGGATTTATTAAACAGGAAGAAAGAAAAAGAAATCATGATAATCTCTTATACGAGATAAGCCTGTCCAGGCTGCGATGGCTGCTGTTGCCTCCAGGCGATTCTCTCCAGTGTCGAATAATCCGAATCAATGGAAGAGTATATGTGCTCGGACAGCGGTCTTCTACTTTCATTAACAGCGTCCATGGGACCCTCTTGATATCCGCGGTTCATCGTTAATCTCGGACTCGGACTTGCCGCCGTGGAGCTTACCGGCGTGTCCCGACCGGGCACGATAACATCGTTGTTTCTAACGTTGCTCTGGCCGATGCTCGTGGCTGTACTCGTGTAAGCCGGTGGAGCTTGAAGCAATTCCGGCGAATCTTTGAACAACGGATGATTGTGATTGTTGTGATGATGATGATGATGATGATGGTGATGGTGATGAGGACCGTGGACGCGCAACGTCGATGTGTCCTTTTCCGATCGTCCCTCGAGCGTATACGTGTTAACGTTGCGTCGATAAAGAGACGATGATTTGCGCCTCAGAGCATCACCGGTCGGCATTGCGAATCTTAATCTCTCCCAGAAGCGTTTTTCGCCCCACCTTATGGTCGTTGCGGTTCTCAGATAAGGCCTCAACTCGGGATCAGCCTCGGCCTCTGGACCAACAGTGCCGGCTTGCACAACGATCAATTGCCCGGTGCGACTCCTCATTGCCTCGTGAACGGCAGCGCGAAACTCGAATCTCGACCATTCGGTCTGCAGGAAATTACGCGTGAGCACGATAACAACGCGTTTCGAGGCCTCGGCGGCTTCGAGGACGACCGGGGCGGCTGCGCGCAGACACGGCAAGTCACGATGATGAAGACACAGTCTCAGACCGGTGGGACCATGCTCGAGCTCGACGATCAACGAGTGCAACACGAAATCCTCGTCCTTTGGACTGTAACACACGTAACCGTCGTACAGACGCTCCTTGTCGTCGTTCGGCGATGATTTCGCCCAAAATCTAACGCCGTAACGCGTGTAAGCCCATGTTCTCACGGGCTCACGGAATATAAACGCCAATACGGCGATAACGAGCAACAATAATACAGCGGAGAGGGTCGCGGCTACCATCGGCAAATAATCCGATATCATTATGCTCTCGATGACTCCACCCTGTGCGTAATAATCCGAGCAGGCTGTCTCGTTAACGTTCAACCGACGACGATAAGCCGGCCTAGCCTCGTTGTTGTAACACCATAGCTCCGTTGAATCGATGACTTTATGCGCATTGTCCGATACCCACGACGATAATTCTTGGAGAAACTTGCAACGACACGACCAGGGATTTTCACCGAGCGAGAGCTCGATCAAACGGGTATTCAGGGTTACCTGCCAGACGGGAAAGGTCACCAGACGATTGCCGCTGAGCTTCAATATCTCCAATGACCTTAGCGGCAAAAGCGTCAAATTACCGATAAAACTTATCACATTGTTCTGCAGATACAACTCGCGGAGATGATAAAGATGCTCGAACTCGAAGCCCTTTAATTCGGCGATCTTATTGTCCTCGAGATGAAGCACCTGGAGATTATTAAGGCCGTTGAACGTACGATTCTGTATCGATTCGATGCCGCTCGCGTTCACGTAGAGTACCCTCATGTTTTTGCGCCCGATGAAAACGTGATTTTGCAATTCGCGAAAGTCGTTACCGTCGAGGTAAACTTCGGTCGCGTCCATGGGTATCCTACGGGGTATATCCTGAGAACCGAGGCCCGAACAGTCCACGACGTTTGTATTCCACGTTTGATCGTGGTAACACTTGCAGTCCGATGGACACGTCATTTCGCAATCGCACGCGTCAAAGTCGCAACAATGACACAGGGCGAAACAGTGAGCCTCGTAACGGCACAAAAATTGTTCGGGTTTTGCCATGGCCGCGGAGACGATTGCCGTACCGCGGGGGCCCGAGATCCGGCACATGGCTGTATCGAGATCCATGACACGTGGATGCTGTCGGAGTGCGCTCATGTTGTTTATAACGGGCAACCAGTCCATGGAACAGTTGCAATTGAAGGGATTGCCACCGATGTAGAATTCCGGCAGGAACTTGCCCTCCGGCACCGGTGTTAGACGCAGCGATGTTAATTCCATCGTTTCGATCATGTTGGCGTACATGTCGACCCGCGTCAAGTTCGTCTTTCCCGTAAACGTGTTTGCCCTTACGGTACTTATGTAGTTGTTGTTTATAAACAAAAGTTCAACGCTATCGGGCACCGATAACGGCGACAGTTCGGTAATACGATTGTGGCTCGCGTCCAGCGTTCTAACCCGAAGATCACGTATCTTGTAGTAATTGCCGAGACTCTCGATGAAATTGCCGTGTATATCAAGCCACTTGAGATTACTCGGTATGAACGCGTAATCGAACCACTCGATATGATTCTCCGACAAATTCAGAAGAAGAAGACTGGCGATGCTCGTGAATATACCGTTGATGTCGGACAAAAAATTTCCGTCCAGTCTTATCGCCTCGAGACGCGTGTTCCTCTCGAAGGCGTCTCTCTCGACGTGCTGCACCTTGTTACGCGCGAGATTGAGTATCTGAAGATTCGGCAGGTCCCACAGCATCCCCCTTGACAAATTGCCGATCTCATTGCCGATCAAACGGAGTCCGGTGAGTTGATTCAAATTGCGAAAGGAGCCATTGTGAAAATCGTTTATTTTGTTCTCGCCAAGATCGAGGGTCTTGAGAAAGGCCAAGTCTCGAAGCGCTTCCGGCACGGATGTCAGCTCGTTGCCGCTGAGATCGAGCTCCTTGAGATCCGAGCAATTTTTGAACGCCTGCTGATCGATCGTCACAATCGCGTTCCCCGACAGAGTCAGACGATTCAAAACGTAAAGACCGTTGAAGAGTTGCGCGGTAACCGTGTGCAAACGATTGTCCGACAGTTCCAACGTGTGGAGATTGTACAGAGGCATGAAGGAATTGCTCTCGATGTGATTGATCGTGTTGTTCCTGAGATCGAGGATCTGAAGGAAAAACAGATCCTTGAACATTTTGGCATCGATGCGGGACAGCGAGTTGAACGAGAGATCGAGAACTATGAGCCTTATGAGTCCGAGAAAGGTCGTTTCGTCAACGTTGTCGCTGTCCAAACGATTACCAGCGAGATTGAGAATGAGCAATTGTTCGAGACGCGTGAATATGCCCCTCGGTAAATTCTTCAATTCGTTACGTTGAAGATGTATCTCCCGTAGATCTCTCGTGCTGGCGAACATCGCTTCGGGCAGTGAGTCGAGACTGTTGTAACTGATGTTGATGACGCGCAAGCTCGTCAAGCCGGTAAGGGCATCGCTGGCGATCGTGCTTATGGAATTGTGCTGAACGTACAGTTCTTGCAACTGGCGAAGCCCCGATAGCGGACTCTCCTCCGGCAATGTTTTCATCTCATTGTGGGAAAGATCGAGAGCGCGTATATCGGCGTGACAATCGGCCCGATTGATCCTCGAATCAACGAGGCCAACTTCCTCGATCGTGTCAAAACGATTATCCGTGAGATTAAGAATCTGAAGATTATTCAAACCGCACAGTAAATTCTTCGGCAGGCTCTTGAGATTACTGCTGACGATCTCGAGGGTCTGCAGCTCTCTCAGGCCAGCGAGGGCTTCGGTATCGAGTTCGAGTTCGCGATTGACGCTCCAATCGGTGTTGCCCGTTCTCAGGGTTAATCTTTTGAGCTCACCGAGCGGCTGAAAGGCAGCTTCCGGTATACGCAAAATTTTGCAACCGTCGATGTTTAATTCGTGAAGGCCACTCAGACGATTCCAACTCTCGCCGGATATGATGCTCTCGAAATGATGCACGCTGCTGCAGCTTAACGCGAGCTTGTAAGCACCATCGAGGGATGGAAATAACGCAGCTAGGGCGGACGAGTCGAGCGTTCTTAATGAGCACACCGCCGATCGTGTGTCGTTACCGTCGGAAGACCAATGACAGGATGCACGAGACACCCTCATCGTCATCAACGACCAACACAATAACGTGCAAATGACGATTTTCGTGAACGTTATTTTCACCATTCTTCCGTGCAGCGCCGCCATTTTGTGTTTCTCTTTGTCGCCTTTTTTTTTAGTTATTCCTTTGTATTGTATCGTAATCCAGGTGGTAAAACGCGGTTGCACGTCGACGCGAGAAACGCGATACACTCGGTCACATACATGTGTATGATATTTATCACAGGAGCGATTTTTCGATCATATTTGAGAGGCTCACCCACCGCCCGCGCACAACAACACCTCGCGCTCCTTCCGCGCTCTTGAACACGATATCTTTTGTCCGTCTTCTTTCTTCTCCGACGACCGAACGCGCACTATATTTCCGTGGCTGGTTCCTTTCGAAGTTTTACGCAAACGTTTTCGCGCCTTTATTCCAAAATGGCGTGCCTGCCGCGTAAACTCGATGCACTCCAGCCTTGCTTATCTTTACAAGACACGATCGCGTGTCTATCCCCGTAACCCGGAAATCAAAACAAACTGTTTTCTTCGCAAAACACGCTCATAACGCTCGGATCGTGACTCGTTTGACTCTCGCGATTTTGTTTATAATAATACACACGTACAAAGATGTAAATATATATGTACATTTATACACACGTATTTTTCTATATGTGTGCGAGTGTGTGTGTATGTAACTTTGTAAAATAAAGTCGCGAGGTACTCGAAGATACTCGCTCCACGAACGTTCGAGTCGCACTGATCGTTTCTCGGCCAAGTGCGAGACGGGTGGTGGTGACGATAGAATTTCACGAGTCAACGGAGTGGGGGGGGAGCAAGAGAAAACGCCGGGGTAAGCCCGGTGGGTAGAAGTCGAAGGAGAGGGGTAGAATCCCCGTGTAGTTACGAGCGACGCCGCACCATGAGCTGGGAAGACTGCGCCACCGTACAGAGAGCTCGCGAGAACGCTGGATCGCTCCTGATGGTCCAGAGGGTAGGGATGAGAATCTGGCAGCCATGTGGGAGGGGGAGGGGAGCTCAAGAGGGGGATAGAAGAGAGCTAGGGCGACCCTAGATGACGAAAAGCCATGGGTTTCTCTATTCATTCCTACGACGGCCTGGACTAAAAGCAGGCTAAAGGGACAAAGGTACCACAAATGAGAGACAGAGAGAGAGAGAGAGAGATGGGTAGGGGATAAGGCGGTCACGAAAAGTCCGCTTCAGGTATAACGACAGAAAAGATTTTGGAGAATGAGAGGAACGAGAGAAAAAAAACGGTTTTGGCTTCTTTTTTTTGTACGAAAAAAAAGGTCGGTCACTTGGCCTCCGGAGAGAACAGGCTCACACCCCCTCGAACGACAGGATGTGAATCTGACACTGTGTTCGAAAATGAGACGTTCTCCGTAGACGTGAACGACGAGAGATCATTGCCAACCCTGTTCCTTCCTCTCTACGTATATGTAACACTGTAAAGGCCAGTCATCGTCAATATTGACGCCGAATCGAAATTTGAGAGTCGATTTAATTTGTCGATGATATAATGCACACATTCTTGACTGAACCAACGGTGCACGCGTGACATGGCCAAAGTCGAAGCATTTAACACGATGCTATTGAATGAATTATATATATTTCATATTTTTTACTAAAGGATGTACAACAAGTACAATGACTCAATGTACCGAAGCATAATAAGAATTTACAGCACTTGGCTACAAAAGTATGAAGGATATAAAGTATTTTTAAAAAATTCTGAGGATGTTTAAAAAAGCTTATTTTCTTAAAGTATTGAATTGATTCGTTCATCATTTTTTGTACACTGAGGTCTGCCATTTTCGGAAACTTTCGATTCATCAGAACGAGCGGTTTCCTTTATACAGTCTTGACCAATTTTTCAAAAAGCAGCGTTGCTTTGAGAGCAGAACACTGAAAGAGTTTTAAAAAAACTTTAAGTAATGAAAAGATGTATAAACGAATTTGTTCAACAGAGAAAAAAGTTTTTGAATATTTACACGATTTATCTACAACAATATGTTGGCAACTCTTTCGTATTGTTATTATTCAAACCCGGAAAACTCGTTTTATTTCGGTTTAATAAATATTGCACCTTCCATACATCCTGAAAGTGCGTTTATAAAACGAAAAATGATTACAAGCAAAATTTGAAAATGTACACATCAAACTCGTTGTCCGAAGAATTCGCGGCGAAAACACGCGAACGAATTTCAAAAATATCAAACGGAATGCAAAGCACATTCGAGTCGATGTACACTTTGATTAACATTCACAGTGAAAATCAATTTCGTACGGAGGGAAAAATTTGAAAAATAAATGTGTTAGTGAATTGTTTGGCGATTCCATGGCAAAGGCTTTCGTAAAAAAAAGTAGAGAATTTTCATTCAGTACAAAAACACCCCAAATATTTCCCTCGAAGAATAACTTATTACACAGAGGTTAAATAAATGATTACTCGTCGAAATAAACATTAAATATCATATCGTACAAGAACTTCCTTTTCAATTAGATGACGTGTGTGTTTGGGATTTGAGTTTTGTTATCGTTGATCCAAAAATTATTTAACGGAGTCGGTACTCTTTTATCTCAAGGGAGATCTGTTCGGAGGCTACCTAAAGTGGCTAAAACAGAATTCGAGTCGATAATGTCGGGTTCTACCTGTCTCGAGTCTCACGCGAGATATATACACGCGTTTTGGAGAAAGAAAGAATTCTGCTTTTGTCACTGCTGATTATCGCGATATCGCAGCGGGAGACGAGTGTTTTTTTAAACAAAAAATGTTTATAATGTTTTCACGCGATAAGTATCACAGCCATAATTACACAAATGTTGCAAATTCGAAGAAATACACGCAAAAATCTGTTCCTCGATATCCGAAAAATATAAACAAATAAACAAAGTAGCGGAATAAGAAAGAGAAAAAGGCAGGAATGTACAGCTGTTTTGCTGAATGAACAGACTAAAAACATAGTCAATTATGTTGATATCATTACGAAAACTGAACTCTTCGTTTCCCCAACGAACTCGATCGTTATTTTCGTATCGTAAAAAATAAAAATAAAAAAAAACTACGTTCCAAACTGTCATTTGTTCATAATGACGATATTTTTTGACACACGTCAAACGATCATGATTTTCCGAGATATCGGAACAGTGAAAATAACTTTGAGCGATAAATAATTTGAAAAAGGCAAATAAATCGTCGTTTCGCAAAACGCTTTCAAGTTTTCTCGACCTCAAGGATCGAGACGAAATGGCTGACAAGAAGGAGGATGAAAAAACCGAGGATGATCCACGCTTCGAATTTATGTTACAGTACTTGATCCGATCGAGTAAATTAAAGCCGGAAAAATGGACGAAAATGATGGGCACCGATGAGTTTAAAGTACGTTGAAAAACAAAATTAATTCCCCGTAAATTTCAAAAACGTGGATCGTTGAAATAGAATCTCAAAACTCTCGATACTTTCAGCAGATTAAAGCGACCGGATCGATAAAAAGGATGCAACGTGTTGATATTTATTTATTTTCTTATTATCGATACAAGGTTTTCTTTAATTGATTATAAAAAAATTGATACTAGTCTGAATTTTCATTTCTCAAAAACTTGACAGCTCTTATAAACGTTGTTATCAATGTTTGCTTTTATTGCAAGTGACTTTATGCTTGAATCATGAAAAATGGAATATTAAAACTGCATGTATTATATATTGCGAATTTTCATCGCAGGACATGATAATAACATTTTTCGATACTCCGACCGAAAATATGCTGACTATGCAAATATCGCCCGCTGGTATTCTCGTACCATCGCTGAGCGTACAGACTGGTGGAAAAGTGAAAATTTCATATTTCATGAGGAAAAAACCAATCAAAGTTACCAAGGAAAATTACAGAGATGTTCTAATACCGGGTGACATGTCGCCAAAGCCGATGGACGATTTAGCTGTTTTGTTCGAAGAGGTATAAAAACAAACCTGATTTCTCTGCCTCGCGAAATTTCCTCCATTCAGTGTGAGAATGTAACGAATAATTAAAACGTCAAATAACGTTGAAATAAAACGCTCGTAATTTTGTTACGCTCAGATAGTTTGAATAATTGAAGCTATTAATTAAGAACCTGTTGTGCAACAAAATTAACATTAATCAAATCGTCTTCAAGGCGTATGTCCCTATTCTCATGAATCCGAAAAATCAAATCGGTTGGCCAGCGGTTGTCGTCTCCGATGTCAAAAAACACGTTCACGATTTTCGTAATTCTTTGCGACAGGTAATGAAAAATTGTACAACATAGCATGAAATCAATAATTTCAAGCAATGCTTGATAATCGTAAATTAAAAAATGTATACATACACACGTTTATTTAAAATTAATTAATTTTTATAATCAAAGATATACCGTATCGATTTTTATTTTTCGATAATTCCTACTTTCATTTCTTCATATTTCATGAGATAAATTATCTAGTTACGTCTATATTAGATACATGGAAAAATGAGCGGGCAAACTTTGTTACCCATGCCCCTAGGGGCGGAGAAAATTTTCGATCTGAATTATTCAGCGGAACAAATAGCTGGCGATCAATCGGACATTCAATTGAAGAGTAATATCGAAGAGATTGTGATTAAGTGGGCGACGCACATTAATGAGGTTCTCAGCGAAGACAGTTCACGCCCGGACAATGATTATCCAACGCCGGATGTTGGTAATGATTGACAGCGAATTTATTTACACGCAAACTGTGCGTTAATGAGTCGTAATTATAATTTTCATCATTAATATCATTCGATTCTCGCTCGATAACGAAATTAATGAATTTCCGATGAGAATCAATGTGTATTTTTGCTAATTACAATTTCGCAATTATTTATTCGGCTAAAGAATCGACGGATTCTTGTCGCTGCGTGTTGGTTATTTTCAAAATTCATTACTTCGCTATTGATATCATTTTGATCCCGTTAAATTTTCAATTACACTAATGTTATTAATTTAATATGCTTCAGAGCTCGATTTTTGGCGACATAGACTCCGAAACGTTGAATCTATTTACGACCAAATGAGAGATCCGCGTGTCAAGAGAATGGTTTCGCTTCTCGAAATAACGGAAAGTCCTTACTTGTCATCTTTCAAGACACTCTTCAAGAACGTCGTGGCAGGTCTTTGTTAACATTGGTACTCTCCTCGGATAGTGAATTGTTAATAACAAAAATTTCTTGACAGGAGTTATCGAGGCTCGCGATATATGTCTACATTTAAAGCCTTTGCAGCCTTATTTTGAGGAGATCGAAAGTTCGAATTTCAACGATATCGAACCTAAGCTCAAACGTCTGATGCACTGCATCTGTCTCACATGGGCTAATTCTCGTTATTATTGCTCAACTACTCGTATAATAACACTCTTGAGCCAAGTGGCAAATCTTGTAATCTCACAGGTACACGTACAAGTGTATATTAAGGTGTTTCAAAAGAGGTCAAATTGTTTTAGAAAGTCGTCATTTTTATTTGAAAAAAAAACATTTAATCCATCAGAAAAAAGAATTTGCAAGAAAGTTTAACGAAAATTCCGTCTATAACCGTGATATTTTTCGAACAAGGCATCGAAATATTTGGGACAAGGTTCTCTGTTCGAGGGAGATATCGAGGATGTGATGCAACGTTTGACCACGACCTTGAATATAACCGAAAATTTTCGTGACACTTTTGAACATTTTCGTGGTAAAATTGATGGTTATTTCAAGCCATCGGTCGAGCCGATTCATTGGACGTTTCATCAAAAATTGATCTTCAATCGATTGATCGAGTTCGAGAGACGTTTGAGAGAAATACAAGTAGCGATGATATATTTTGTTAACATAATGAAAAACAAAATAAAGTCGACCGAGCAAAAGTGTCAATTGATGATTTTTCTTGATTTCTTGTAATTTAGAAATTGTTCGGAATAGCTCAGGATTATATGAAACTCGAGAGAATCGAGATATCCGGACTGAGAGGAAAAAAATTGTGTCAAACGACGAACGACGTTTACGACGAATTTTCAAAAGCCTACAACGAATTTGGCTCCGTGCAGTACGAAATTTTATTGCCAGAAAACGATGAATTCACGAGAGATCTCGAATCGTTTTTCATCAAAGTAAGATCGAACGGTGAAAGAACATTATTGTCCTGCTGTTATTGATTTTAGAGAGAAAAAACATTATTTTGTTCTTCAGGTGGAAGAATTCGATCGAAGATTAGCGACAGTTTTTAACAAGGCATTTTCCGAGTGTTACGACGTTGATGATGTATTGAGACTCACGTGGATCATGGGCCCAATAGCTTTGAGACCAACGATTCTCCAGGAACTTTACGAAAATTATGAACATTTTTTGTCAATGTTGCAGGAATACATGGACGATGTAAAAGTACATACAACATGTGGAATCCCTTTGGAAAAAACGAAGAATAATCCTCCTTGTTGAAGACTCGATTTTTTTCTCGATTAATCATATATTACAGATAATTTACGACAAAAATTTGGAAATGAGAGAAAAAACAGGCCACATGCCCATCGATCAATACTTTCCTCCAATCGCTGGTGCACTCTGTTTCTTGAAGAAACTCAAGAAGAGAATAGATTATCCCATGGAGTCTATTAAATTGATGGATCATCCATTATTGGATAGCGAAAGTGCACGGGAAGTTGAAGCAAAGTACGAAGAGTTACAGGTAGTTGCTTTTTGGCACACTTCGGAAAAACGAAAATATTGATTTTAACCTTTAATTTTTTCGTGATTTATTTTTCTCTACTTTTTTTTCATAAAAAATGAAGCAAGCTCTCGAAATACTTTGAAACATTTTTGAAGGCTCTTCTGGAAAAAACGGAGAACGATTTGTTCACCGAATGGGCGGAAGGAGTACCGGAAATATGTTCGACGAATTTGGCCAAGACACTCCTCGTCGTTCGCGACGATCGCACGCTTGAAATTAATTTCGATCCGCAGTTATCGACTTTGTTACGTGAAATACGTTATATGATTATCATGGCGAGAACCGATTTGCCGGACGAGGCTATGGATCTTTACGCGAGAACTCAATTTTTCTTCGAGAGCGTATACAATCTTAATCTCATAATTGATTGGTCAGTAAATTACTGGGGAGAAAAAGCAGGTGCGAATCTTTTGCGAGAAAGAGAGGAAATGCTTTGTTTTCACATCGTAATCGAATACAGGTACAACGGAATCCGGCAGCACAGTACGCCGGTGGAAATGGAAATATTGAAGGAGGAAATCGATGCCATTGACGAAATTATCGATAACGGACAAGCTAATTACAACTGGAATTCGCCAGGTGTGTATCTAGAGACGCGACATTTTATCACTTCCCATCGATTGAGAGAAATTTCACGGTGTGAAATCGGTGAAAATGTAGTCTTTCGAATGATATTTAAATTCACCGATAGATACGACGAATTAAAGCTACCGATTAAAGTAGATTCGCGCGAGTCCAACGGTATTGGAAAATTCCAACTTTGCGAATAAGAGTTTAACATCAATCGGTTTTTAATTTATCGTCAGAGGTACCGGAATACCTGGAGACACTGTTGAACGTCGTAAAAAAATTACACATGAGAATATTCAGAGCCCAGGAGAACATTGACAAATTGGTAAAAACTATGTACGAATGGGCGATGCTCCCTGTGATATTCCGCAAGGATTTACGGAATGAGAATTTATTGGCTATCGGAGAACGAGAGGAGAGATTTGCCAAGAGATATGCCGAGATAGAGCAAGCCGCCGTTGAGATTGCACGAGTTCTTGATGAAAATTACAAGCTCATCTTCGATCTACTGCCAGAGTCCGAATACGAGAAGGATGAATTCGAACTCGAGACTGGTTTGATTTTATTCTCCCACGACATTTATTTCATCGTACTTTTCATCGTTCTCGTAAAGATAACAATTTTTCATGATGATTCTCTTATTTTTCCTACATTCATGTTCAAGAACAAAAACCCGAGAATTTAACGGGAGAAAATATAGACGCCGAAATCCCGGAGGACGAACGTGACAAGTACGCTGCGTTATTCGCAAACAATATTAAAAACATTTTCGCGATTGTATCATTAGTTTGAGTAAAATCTTTGAACGTCGGGAGTTTATTCGTCGGTCGTTTTTTTTTTTCAAATTGAATTAACCACTCAAGAGTCACGGAGATGGGACAAACGGAGGATGCGGATGGAGGTTTCGTAGAGGGTGAAGTACCGGATGAGGAGAAAATAGAAGAGGCTCCATCGCGGGTGGAAAAGGAACCATCTGAAATTCTAAAGAGCGAAGAAGAAATTGCGAGAGACGCTGAACTCGGGGCTGAAAGACAAATCAAGTGGCTGCCTTATTTGGCTTATGTGGACGATCTTGTGTCTCAAGGATTGATACAGGCTGCTTCTTCGAGGTTTGAACAACTTTTATAAAATTTTTTAAAATATTTTCATTCAAAAATCGTTATTACAAAGGGTGATTATCATTTTACGATTTGCCTAACGTCTCGCGTGAAAATAAATCGACGAAATTTGATTTCGACCGATGGAGTCGAAAGTTTTATTTGAAAAATCACAAAATCCCGTCAAAATTGTCGATTTCGATGCTTTTTTTCTCGCAGCATATGTTACATTCTCGACGAAACGGATCCGGAAGGACATGCTTGTCCGTTATTCGAGATACAGCTTCGTTTGGAGATACCCGAAATTGTGTTTCACCCTTCGACCGTGGCGGACGATGAAAATGGATTTTATATGTTTTACGAGGGTTTAATGTTCGATATTATGAAAATGGGAACTCTCGTTCCTCGTGTCGATCCGGAAAAAGCGTCAGAGCGCGAAAATTATGGTGTACGTATCGATGTTACGTTTCGATTTTTCTCAATATTTAATTTGATTTATCTGTCATATTCGAAGATGGATCTAGCCGAGGAGGAAGGGATTATATTTATGCTCGAAGAAACGTGCAACAGAGTCAAAGTTGGCCTCGTACAGGCGCAGGATTACATTTTGGTGGGTAATTACCGCAAAAGAATCGGAAATAATAAAATCCCTTGGAAAAATCGATCGATCGAATTAATTTAACGAATTTCGACGAAAGATTTTCGATCCCTATTCCTGGCTCTGGCTCGACGACCGGCAAGAATATCTCGATATATTCTTGCGATACTCTCGAAATTTGACCGACGAGGAGAGAGAATTGTATCATCAACAGCCAGAAAATTTGTCAGATTTCATACACGAAAAGCATCCCGCGTTGTCGGATTTCAAGAGAGAAATCGATTATTTCATTGATTTGTACGAAAAGTGCGATAAAATTGAAAACGAAAAGATTTTATCGCGATGGCTGAGAATCGATAACAAACCCTTCAAGCAGACTCTTCTCAATACGATTTGCAAATGGTCCAATTTGCTTAAAAACCATCTCGTGGATCGAGTCAATAACAGGTATACAGTCGGTGTTTTTTTTTTCATCATTTTTCCCAACGGTAGGGAGAATTATTATTTCCCCCCAAACTTTAGCATGAAGAGTCTCGAAGAATTTTTGAACGCGGCGACGAATCAATTCACACAGCCGGTACTTGAAGACGATTATGACGGTCTGCTGCGAACAATTTATTATTTGAAAGAAGTCAGAGACAGACAGTACGAAATCGACGACATGTTCGCTCCGACCAAAGTAAAATATTTCTCGATGTCGATCGGAGCGAGGATGGAATGTAACATTGCGATTTTAATCGACCGAAAAACAATTATTTTTCCTCAGGACATTATCGATCTCTTGAGGCTCTATGACGTCGATTTTGAGGACGATATTTTCAATAAACTCGTGGAATTACCGGAACTCTGGTCGAACGTAAAAAAATTGGCCGTTCAGACGAAACAAGTAGTCGCACCGTTGCTCGCAAAGCAAATCGATCTTCTGAAGAAACGCTTCAATTACTTTGACTTTAGACAGAAGAACTTCTACAGCGCGTTTCGCAACAACGAAGTCTTCAAGTTTGTCACTCGGATATTATTTATTTTTCAAAATGATCTCCCTTGCATGTATAATCGTCGTTCAATGTTGATTGATATTGACGAAGGAAAATCTTGCGATAAAATTGGAAAATTCAATGAATAATTCAGCAAAGTTAAACTATCTGGATCGGAACCACGAAAATTCTTCGATACTTTCCACAATCTTTACTCTCTCGTTAGACACGACTGTCGGAACGTTTACGAAAAATTGGACAACATCAACGAAAATGTCGAGGCTTTTGAGAACGAATTAAAAGTCCTCTTGGAAACGGCGAATATATACGAGCAGAAATTTGATGAATTCAAGCAGATCAAACAAGCGAGAAAAGAATTGAAGATGCTGAAGTGTCTTTGGGACTATGTGACTGTCGTCGAGTCGAGTTTGGAGGAGTGGAAGTCAACGATATGGAAGAAAATAGACCCCGAAGCGATGGATCAGGAGTGCAAAAGATTAACGAAGGAGCTGAGAGGTACGAAATTTTTATGAAAAATTTGTTTGTTTCAATGTTTAAAAAAAACCGATATCTCATATGTTACATTTACCGTGCTTGATAAATATTAAACAAACACTCACCGTCTGCTTCAAGTACTCGTATTAAATCTACAACTTATTTCAATTTGTCGCACTCTCCTCAGTTCTGGATAAAGAAGTTAAAGGCTGGGAATTGTACACCCACGTGGAAGCTGAAGTAAGAAACATGATGTCGTCGCTGAGAGCCGTCTCGGAGCTGCAGAATCCTGCTATTCGCGATCGGCATTGGCAACAATTAATGGCGGAGACGCAGGTAAGACTCTAAGGCAAAAAAAAAACCTTTCGTACGAGAAAAAACCGGCTGATATAATATTTACAATATTAAATAACGCGTTGTGCGAAAATGCATTTCGCGTACGATACAGGTGAAATTTACGATGGACGATAAAACGTCGCTGGAAGATTTGCTGAAGCTACAATTGCACAAGTACGAGGAGGAAGTGAAGAACACCGTGGACAAGGCCGTCAAAGAAATGGCGATGGAAAAGACACTGAACGAATTGAAAAATACATGGACCAGCCTGGAATTTGAGAAGGATGTTCACGACAGAACCAAGTTGAATCTTTTGAAAATCAGCGAGGATACTATTGAAATATTGGAGGAGAATCAGGTATCGATCGCGGTCACCGTCACCGTCAATTTACATGTAAACACGAAACATTTGACAAATCGCAGGTTCAATTGCAAAATATGCTGAGTTCAAAATTCATCGGATATTTCCTCGACGAAGTAACGAGTTGGCAGCACAAACTGAGCAACGCCGATGCTGTAATAAACGCGTGGTTGGAGGTGCAAAGAGCCTGGACGCACTTGGAAAGTATATTCATCGGTTCCGAGGACATTCGTAACCAGCTGCCCGAGGATTCAAAGCGATTCGACAAAATCGACCGAGACTTCAAAGTAAAACACCGTTGTTCGATGCCTGCGAATTTTCCTCAACAGATTTTGGTATATTTTTGACAAAAATAGGAATTGCTGAAAGAAATGTTGGCAACGCCGAACATCGTGAAAGCGACAAACAGGCCGAAACTGTTGGAGCGCCTGGAGGAATTGCAGAAGCAGCTGAGTCTCTGCGAAAAAGCACTCGCGAATTATTTGGAGACAAAAAGACTGGCGTATCCGCGATTTTATTTCATATCTCCGACAGATCTTCTCGATATTCTCAGCAACGGCAATAATCCCGAGTTGGTGTGCAAACACTTGTCAAAACTCTACGATTCAATTGCGAAACTCGAGTGGAAAATGGAAGGCGATAAACCAACGAAAATAGCGAACGTCATGGTAGCGAAAGACGGCGAAAAAATGGGCATGCATGGAACGTGCGACTGCAACGGCAAGGTGATTCCCGAATGACTTTTCAAAATTCCCAGAATTTCCAAAATTTCGTTTTACACGTTCTCATCGCGCTTCATCGTTGCTGGAACAACGCCCGCCGACTTGACGAAATTCGTCAATCGATCGATTAATTTCCCGTCGATTGATTGATTAATTAACGAAATCCTACGATATTTTGAACGGATAATTTTGAACAAAGGTGGAAATTTGGTTGAACCGCGTGACGGATGCAATGCGCAGAACGGTCAGACACCATTTCAACAAAGCTGTAACGTCGTACGACGAAAAACCTCGTGATCAATGGATACTCGATTACGAAGCCCAGCCGGCACTGGCCGGTACTCAAATCTGGTGGACCACGGAGGTGAATATGGCTTTCGCTAGGATCGAGGAGGGTTTCGAGAACGCGCTCAAGGAGTATCAGAAGAAGCAAATAAATCAATTGAACGCTCTGATAAGCGCGCTTTGCGGTGATTTGGACGAGAACGAACGTCAAAAAATCATGACGATTTGTACGATCGACGTTCATGCCCGCGACGTCGTTGCTAAACTGATTACGATGAAGGCTGAGAGTTCTACGAACTTTCAATGGCAATCACAGCTCAGACACAGGTTGGTCGACGTTCGTTTCCATCGACGGGAAAAACTCGACTGAGAATTGATGACGTTACTTTGATTTTTCGGCGCGAATCGATCGAAAGATGGGACGACAAATTGGGCGATTGTTTCGCCGATATATGCGACGCTTCCTTCGCTTACGCTTACGAGTATCTCGGCAATGTACCGCGTCTCGTGATAACACCATTGACGGACAGATGTTACATAACCCTCACGCAATCTTTGCACTTGGTGATGGGTGGCGCGCCGGCTGGTCCAGCGGGAACCGGAAAGACCGAAACAACCAAGGATCTCGGCAGGGCTCTCGGGCAAATGGTTTACGTTTTCAATTGCTCCGAACAGATGGATTACAAAGTACGATAAAGAGTTATGAACAATCTCCCAGTCGCTCGGAAGCTCTGAATCAATCTCAAAGCGTGAAAAATATTTTTTTGTTTACTGCGAATTGCGAATCAAGCGAAAATCACGAATGAAAGCTGAGCTTCAAAACGACGCGAATGAGTTTTGCGAATGATGGATGGAACGGGTGGAATTTATTTGTTTTTTTTTTCCGAAAAATCGGATTAATTTTCAACGTGACGGATGACTTTTGAGAGGACAATTGTTTCGCCTGTTCGCAGTCCTGCGGCAATATATACAAGGGTCTCGCGCAGACAGGAGCTTGGGGATGCTTCGATGAATTCAATAGAATATCCGTCGAAGTGTTGTCCGTCGTGGCTGTTCAAGTCAAGACCGTGCTCGATGGCGTTAAAAGTGGAAAAAAAAGATTTTCATTCTTCGGCGACGAGCTCAATCTCGTCGACACCGTTGGAATGTTCATTACGATGAATCCCGGTTATGCCGGAAGGACCGAATTGCCCGAGAATTTAAAAACGTTATTCAGGTTCGATGATTCGTTGAATGGCACACCCTGATTTTTCACACTTTTCGTCGTTGCATTTTTTTCGAAAATATTTATCCAACCCAGGCCGTGCGCAATGGTCGTACCGGATTTCGAGTTGATTTGCGAGATAATGCTGGTCGCCGAGGGATTTCAAGAAGCTCGTTTGTTGGCTCGCAAATTTATTACGCTCTACACGCTCTGTCGGGAATTATTATCGAAGCAGGATCATTACGACTGGGGCTTGAGAGCAATAAAATCCGTTCTCGTTGTTGCTGGCAAACTAAAACGCGGTGATCGCTCGAGACCCGAAGATCAGGTCCTGATGAGAGCGCTGCGCGACTTTAACACGCCAAAAATTGTCACGGACGATGTACCGGTGTTCATGGGACTTATCGGTAATTATGGATTTTGCCAAGCAATTTCAACGCTGGATAATCATTCTCGGACGAAATTTTATCGATTTTTGGATTTTTATTATTTTACACTTTTGTCAATGATTCGTCAAATCGCGTCCCTGGTGCCAAAAGGGTGTATGTCCTGAACTATACGTTCTTTCGGCTTTAAGAAGAAAACGAAATTTTTCATCCAAAGCCAGAAGGGCCTGTACATTTTTGATTCATTTTTTGACCGGGAAATTGATTTATTGTATATCGAAAGGTCTAAGATCGAAAAAATCTGTCAAACAAAATTGTACCGCGGTTGATTGAATTTTTTTAAATATTTATTTAAATGAAGAAAAACTTTTTGGCGCGATAATTTCGGGGATTAAAATGTCCCGGTGTTGGCACATTACTCAATGTTAAAATATTACGGCCTCGTTCCGTACTGGTTAATCTCCGCTTCCTGCAGGGGTGCCACATATAATCACCGGGGTATAAATAAGAATGGTCCACGGCTGAGCATCCTTAAGGGAGCTCTAATGGCGTACATTCGCGTGTACGTGACTCGTGCGTTTTCTTTTGTTTTTTTTTTTGGCCCGCAAGATAAATCAAACACCATTCATGAAATTCACGCTGCCCCATTTTCATACGCGTCCTCGTAAATGCATTTTTCTCTCAACTCGAAAAACCACGTTTGGAATAATATTACCTCATTAAATTCCTTCAACAGCGTATATAATTAACACGAAAAAAAAGTTCCCCTTAATCTTCACGTTTTTCCAAGCATCGCTTTTGTTCAAATTCCGTGTTCATTGAAAAATGCAACAAAAATCTTCGCCTCCGACAAACCCATTTCTTTTACAAACCTGATGAAATAAACCGAGTTTAAAAAAAATAAAATGGCACGAATTTTCGTCCTAGTTTCGTCTAATTCTCGTTTCATTAAAATCCAGGAGATTTATTCCCCGCCCTCGACGTACCGCGAAAGCGCGACTTGGATTTCGAAAAAATGATTCGAGGCGCGGCGATCGACCTGAAAATGCAGCCCGAAGACGGTTTTGTGCTGAAGGTCGGTTTCCCTTTTCCAAAAAACGAGATTCCACAGTCTCGGAACGGTTTTTTGCTTTCCCCGACAGATTGTACAGCTGGAGGAGCTCTTCAACGTACGACATTCGGTCTTCATCGTCGGCTTAGCGGGCACGGGAAAAACGCAAGTTTGGAAAACTCTCAACAGAACGTATCACAATCAAAAGAGGAAGCCATATTACAACGATCTTAACCCCAAAGCCGTTACGAACGACGAATTATTCGGGGTGATTAATCCAGCGACGAGAGAGTGGAAAGATGGGTGAGATGGAACATGGAATCTTGATTTTTTTTAAATCGTCAATTCTATAATAAAAAATCTGTTCCTAAAATAATTCCAACGAATCTTTTCATCTTGTATTTTTCATTCAATTGCCATTGGTGTTTGAAATGAAAATCTTCGTGGTTATTATTCAACCTTACTCTTTCGCAAAAATAATTTAAATACATTTAAGGAAGTGTCTAAAATGTTTGTCTCTCTTAATTCATTGTTAAAATAAATTATGGGGATGTTTCGCAGGCTGTTCTCGCTTCTGATGCGGGACCAAGCGAATTTAACGGGGGACGGACCAAAATGGATAGTTTTCGACGGTGATATAGATCCAATGTGGATCGAATCGCTAAACACAGTGATGGACGACAATAAAGTATTGACCCTGGCGAGCAACGAAAGAATCGCGCTTACGAAACACATGCGGCTGCTCTTTGAAATATCGAATTTGAGGTATCGTCACGAGACAGGGGGAACATTTTCATGATTATTTTTGCTCAACGGTCTCGTCGTTTTTCTTTTTAGAACCGCGACCCCAGCGACCGTATCGAGGGCGGGCATTTTGTACATAAATCCACAGGATTTGGGTTGGAATCCGTGAGTATACGATCGATCGCTCGTAATCTGATCATGGAACATAAAATAATACTCTCCGAGCGATCATTAATAAAAACAGACGGTGGAATAACCGTCTCCAACGATCGGGGAGGAAAAATAACGAATAAAGTAATTAAAAAAACATTGCGCGAATTTAATTAGATTCGTGACGAGTTGGATCGAGACTCGTGATAATTCAGAACGCGCGAATTTGATAATATTGTTCGACAAGTATATTCCAACGGTGCTCGAGGCAACGAAAACGAAATTTAAAAAAGTCACCCCGATACCGGAAATATGTCATCTGGAAACATTGTGCAATTTGTTGGACTGCTTACTGACGCCGGAAAACGTCCCTCCCGATTGCCCCAAAGAATGGTGATACACCGAAAAACATATCCACAGTATGTCTTCGCTGCAATTATTATTGAAACAAATTTAAAAAAACAGGTACGAAATATATTTCGTATTCGCCTGCGTCTGGGCATTTGGCTCGCCCATGTTTCAAGATCAGCTGATCGATTGGCGAAACGAATTCAGCAAATGGTGGCAGAACGAGTTCAAAGTGATCAAATTCCCATCGGCTGGGACTGTATTCAATTATTTTATCGATACCGAGACTAAAAAAATGTTACCCTGGAGTGAAAAAGTCAGCAAATTCGAGCTCGACCCAGACACACCTCTGCAGGTTTATTTATTTTTTCACCACATTGTTCCAATCGACTTTTCTCTATTCTCCACACTTTTGCCATTTTATCAAACGATTCGGTCGTCGTCCGCCGGAAATCACATTAAAGTGGCCACCTCCGGCAATCTATTTTCACCGAAAGTTATTTCTGAAGGAATTTAACGAAAAAATGGTGTTTTATTTTCCGGGCTCTACCACAGTCGACTCTGGTACCGACGGCGGAAACGTGTCGTCTACGATTCTTCATGGATCTCTTGATGAAGAAAAAAGTGCCGGTAATGTTGGTGGGCGGTGCTGGTTCGGGCAAGAGTGTCATAATCGCGGAAAAATTAGCGTCGCTGCCGGACAATTATAACATCGCCAATGTGCCATTCAATTATTATACGACATCCGGTGAGAGAGGAGAATAAAAGATAATTCTGTATACGTACAAGTATAGCGATAATAATGATAAATCTTTTGAAATAATTGAGCGCGCGAGCTTTAATTATTTAATTAATTAATGTATGTATTGACTGTAGAAATGCTGCAACGGATACTGGAAAAGCATTTGGAAAAAAAAGCGGGACGAAATTACGGTCCACCGGGCACGAAACAATTAGTCTACTTTATCGACGACATGAATATGCCGGAAGTGGATACATACGGTACTGTCCAGCCTCACACCCTCATAAGACAACACATGGATTATAATCATTGGTTAGCGTTTCATTTCATCATTGATATAAACAAATTCAACATTTCAAATGGAATGAGATTTTCAAAGACTCAAAATTGATACCAAATTGCGGAAATTGCGCTCCTTTTTCTTAGAAAGAGCTTAGAAAAACCTTTTGCTTGGAAAAAGCAAAACAAAATGGTAAAAGAGAGTTTAAAAAATCGTCAAACGACTCGTTTTCGTCCCAGGGAAAATCAATTCGATCTCTTTTTTTTTGTTACCCTCGTTCCTCGATGAAAATATTCTCAACCAACAGAGAGAGAGATGGCAAAAGTGCGTGTGTTACGTGTTGAAAAGAAATTAAAAAATTGCAAAGGTACGACCTTGAATGAGATTTTCGAATGAGATTTTCAAAGACTCAAAATTGATACCAAATTGGGGAAATGTTTTTTTTTATTTTCAAAAAACTCGTTTTCTTCGCACAGAAAATCGATTCGTTCACTTTTTTTAACACGCTCCTTTTTCTCAGAAAGAGCTTAGAAAAACCTTTTGCTTGGAAAAAGCAAAACAAAATGGTAAAAGAGAGTTTAAAAAATCGTCAAACGACTCGTTTTCGTCCCAGGAAAAATCAATGCGATCTCTTTTTTTTTTGTTACCCTCGTTCCTCGATGAAAATATTCTCAACCAACAGAGAGAGAGATTGGCAAAAGTGCGTGTGTTACGTGTTGAAAAGAAATTAAAAAATTGCAAAGGTACGACCGAGCGAAGCTGACTTTGAAGGATATTCACAATACGCAGTACGTTTCCTGCATGAATCCCACCGCTGGAAGCTTCACCATCGATCCTCGTCTTCAACGGCACTTTGCGGTGTTCGCCGTTAGGTAGAAACTTTCCTCAACTAAAATCATTTGCCTATTGACTGCTCGAAAATAATACTTGCAGCAAAAATCCGAATTATAATGGACTCTTTATAAACGAAATTACGCCTTCGTTTAATGAAAAAAAAAAAATCGTCGAATTCGGCAGCAATTAATTACTCTATCGCGACAAAATTATTCGATAATTATCCCGTCCCTGTTAATTATGAAATCAATGACAGTTTTCCAGGAAAAGATGCATTGGTGACGATATATCGTCAAATATTGGAATGCCATTTGTCGAATCCGTTGAACAAAATAAATGTGCTCGTTCAAAAAATCGCCAAACCCTTGATAAACGCGGCTCTGTTTCTCCACGAGAAGCTCGCGGCGATATTTCTACCCACGGCGATAAAGTTCCATTACATGTTCAATTTGCGAGATTTGTCGAATATATTTCAAGTAATTAAAACGATCGTTCGTCCGACAATCTTTTTTTTTTAATATTCCTACGATATCTCAGTGGGAGATTGTTTTTTTTTTGAATTTAGCGACGAATGACAGAGAAATTTGTGTTTTTTTCCAATGCAGGGATATTTATTTTCCAACGGCGACACGATACCCACGCAAAACGCAGCGATACGCTTGTACGTTCACGAGGCTAGTCGAGTTTATCGCGATAAATTGGTGAACGTCGATGACAAGCAGCAGTTCGACGCGCTGATGATCGACGCTTTGAAAAAAAATATTCCGGTAATATTGAAAAAACATCGTCATCGTCGTTCGTGAGATAACGTTTGGAAAAAAACTGGCGAACACGACGAATATTTTCGCAGGAACTCGACGAACAATCGGTATTGGAAAAACCGATTATTTATTGTCACTTTGCCGAAGGAATGAGCGAACCGAAATATATGCCCATCAGAGATTGGCAACAGCTGACCAAGCTGCTCGATGATGCTTTGGCGAATTACAACGAATTGGTAGGGAAACAAAAAAACAGCGATGGAAATTAAGGTAGTTGTCTCACCGGACGGTCACCAGCGCAATTTGGGTACCAGCCAATGTGCGGAAATTCGTAAATAAGCTGCGAAATAATATATCCATCATGTACGAATATATAATTTCTCATTATCGCAAATATTACGTCATATTTCCGGTACTAGACGCTCAAGATTATAGGGATTTGCCCAAAAACTCTGTGGTGTATTTATTTATAATCCAGAGTTGGCAGGAAAAAAAACTAAAGTTGCAAAGATGAAAGATACTTCTGAATCCAAATGTTTCGAGAAAAATTTTGCGAGCGATGTTGCAGCCAAGACTATTGGTGCGACAACTACCTCGAGATTTCTCGAAAATATCGACGAAAATCATTATTTCCCACGTGGTTTATCATGGTCGTGTCATTATTGCGATAAAAAGGTTGCCGCCATGAACTTGGTCATGTTCGAAGACGCGATGTATCACGTGTGTCGCATCAATCGTATCCTCGAAACACCCAAGGGTAACGCATTGTTGGTTGGCGTTGGAGGAAGTGGAAAACAATCGCTATCGCGTTTAGCTTCGTTCATTTCCGGTCTCGAAGTAAAAATATCTCTCTTTTCAATTTTACGCGTCTCGCAGTATTGCAATTTCTCAAATACATCGAAAAACTCGTGAAGATCGATGGAAAAAATGTAAAAATCGATTACCCGATGCAAAAAACAGGTTTTTCAAGTTCAGCTGAAAAAAGGATATACGATGAACGATCTGAAGTACGATTTGAGTCTTTTGTACTCGAAAGCTGGTTTGAAGAGCATCGGAATAACGTTTCTCATGACGGATTCCCAAGTCGCTCAAGAGAAATTTCTCGTCGTCATAAACGACATGCTGGCATCGGGTGAAATCGCCGAATTATTCGCCGATGACGAAGTTGACAACATCGTTAATGCGATGAGAAATGAAGTATTTCATTTTTTTTTAGATCGAAATAATGATAATAATAATAATAAGAGGAAGAAGAACAATTTTTCTGTGAGGATTTTAATTCACGTTTCTCACTGATGAATTCATCTCCCAGGTGAAACAGAGCGGTTTGCTGGATACGAGAGAAAATTGCTGGACATTTTTCATCGATCGCGTTCAAAGATATCTCAAGTGTGTTTTATGTTTTTCACCGGTTGGTGCGACACTCAGGAAAAGAGCTCGACAATTTCCAGCTTTGGTGAATTGTACGTCGATAAATTGGTTCCAGGATTGGCCCCAAGACGCTCTGAAATCTGTCTCCTCGAGATTTCTCGAGGTAAAACTTTCGCGAAAACCTTTGTATTATTTTTTTCGCCTCTCTGCTTTTCAGCTCCGTGTCTCGAGTGGAAAAATGTATGAAACTTTATTCCGCACGAACATGAATGTTTTTTCTTTTATCGTGGATTCCAATATCGTTTGAAAATCATTTCAATTTTCGTGTTATTTGAAAGAAGATCGACACGCTCCTATTGGAATCGACGATTGCAATTTTTTCTTTTTTTTTTCACATTAAAATATTCAAGGAATTGGAGGAACTGCCGAAAAAGTATCGGAAATCCGTGTCGTTGTTCATGTCGTTCGTGCACACGATCGTCAACGAAACGTCAAAGATTTATTTGCAAAACGAAAAAAGGTACAATTACACGACGCCAAAGTCGTTTCTCGAGCAGATAGCGCTTTACTCGAAGCTCCTCGCGGAAAAAATCTACGATTTGAAGGCAATGATCGTAAGACTGGAGAATGGTTTGACGAAATTAGCGTCGTGCGCAGGCCAGGTTCGAGTCTTTTCGCTGCGATCGATTTAATCGATAAAGCCGATTTGATATTTCGCTCGTTATGCAAATCTCACGATTCTCAGGTCGACGATCTCAAAGCTGTATTGGCGGTACAGGAAGTGGTCTTGAAGCAGAAGAACGAGATCGCCGACAAAATCTTGACGGAAGTGAGAGCCGAGAATAGCAAAGCCGAACTCGAGAGGTCGATGGGTAAGAGGAAAAAGTTGCATTTTCGAGGAGGATAAAACGACTCGTTGTTTAAACTTTGCGAGTGACGCGAAATATCGCGGCAAACCGGATGTAGAGTTAACACGTGCTTGTGCGAGAGGAATACGTAATGCCCATTGTTTTCAATCGTGTTTAAAGCTTCCGAGGAGGAGGCAAAAGTTGCCCAGATAAAGGAACGTGTAATTGAAAAACAGAAACGTTGCGACGAAGATTTGGCGAAAGCTGAGCCAGCGGTGCGTCAAGCCGAGGCTGCTTTAGACACGTTGAACAAGGTGTGATTCTCGCTGTAAAAATGCATCCACTGCGCGGGACGTGCTACGTAAACTTTTCATAATTGCAACGAGTTCTCGCGTTTCCGAGCCTTGAAAACCTCGCTCGAGCTTTTATTTATCGCTTTTTGTTTGATTTTCGGAAGAATCTCCATTCGGGGGACTGAATTTTCCGACACTCTCGCGAGTGAAGTTTGCATCGTTGAAACGAAATGAGCCAATGAATTTTCGAAACTAAAGCGTCGCAAAGGATCGTCGCAAAAATTGCCAAATTTAAGGATAATCTACATTTTTATTTTTCTCAAAATCGTCGAATTTTCGCAAACAGATTTTTTTCAATTTTTCCGAATTTCAATAAAGCTAGTTTTTTACCGTAAAAGTTTTATCATACTTGTACGAAGAGAACGACGGTAATTTTTGGTTTTTTGTTTTTTGAAAATCAATTTTTCAAGATTTTTCGAGAAGTTCTCCGCGGATCGTACGAAAATTGATCGACTCTGCCCGTGGATCGATGTTAAGCACGATCACTCTCATATTTTGTGTTTCAAAGTTCTTTGCTTTTTTTTTTCGTTTTCAACCGTGATTATCCTTACGACTCGAAATTTAGAACAATCTTACGGAACTCAAGTCGTTCGGAACGCCACCGGACGCAGTGGCGAATGTGGCGGAGGCTGTTCTCGTTTTATTCTCGCCGAAAGGCAAAGTGCCCAAGGATCGAAGCTGGAAGGCTTGCAAAGTTATGATGGGCGGTGCCGATGCATTTTTATCGGCTTTGCGCCATTACGATAAAGAAAATATCCATCCCGAAGTCGTGAAGGCAATACAGCCTTATATAACCGATAAAGGTCGGTTGGAAAAGATTTCGTGCATATTCAATTACACGAGGAAAAAAAAAGAAGAAAAAAAAAATATATATAAATATAAATATTTATATAAATATATAAATTCCATTAAAAATATCTAGCTCGCTTTTCCGACGTTTTACCGCTCGAAAAGTTCAAATGATGAAATGATTTTTCCTGCATCAACGGTTAATTAAGAAAATTAATGAAAAAAGTATCGACAGAATTCAGAGATCTTTTTTTTCCTTCGCTGATAGCGAATCAAAAAAATTCGGTAATGAGGTCTAAATTGATAAAAAAAAAAGATGCTGCATATGCCTGCTTATTTTTGTACGTTAGAATTCGAGCCAGACTTCATTTACTCAAAGTCCCAAGCAGCAGCGGGTCTTTGCAGCTGGGTCAAGAACATCATGGTATTTCACTACATAAACGAGCCGGTGAAACCGCTGAGAGCCGCGCTGGGACAAGCGAATGTCGAGCTCAAAGCGGCTTTGGAAAAATTGGCCTCTCTTCAAGCTCGTTTGAACGTAAGATATATGCACGCGCTACTCCTACGGCGGAACCTGATGTTTAATTTTAAGCCACGATACTGCTCAGTGGGGAACGAGGTGAATTCAAACGCCGGAGATTCGAAAAACCTGCCATTTATCGAGGTGTACTCGCATCCCAGGATCTAAGAAGCATAACGAAGGCGGAATCCCACAGGATTCGGGAGCGGGGGGGGATAGCAGAAATTCCCAAGGTTTCTAGAGGATTTCCGAGGAATACTCCGGGCTCCGGAAGATGGAGAGCTTGCTGAAAAATTGCACGATTTCGATCGATCCTGTGGGACGAAAACAATTTTTTTTCAAACGCTTTTATCAAATTATCCGCGACTTATCGATTTCCCTATCCGCACGACGATATTCCAAGCGAAATGATTCTCCATTCCGTTTCTTTTTTATGCCACAGGAATTGCACAAAGTTCTCGATGTTCTGAGCGAAAAGATGAACATTGCTCTCGCGGAGAAGCAAAAGTGTCAGGACGAGGCGGACGCCACGGCTCTGACGATAGATCTTGCCAACAGATTGGTGAACGGCCTCGCGTCGGAGAAAATTCGATGGGCAGAAACCGTCGAGATGTGAGTTTGCAAAGCGAGATGAAAGCTCGCAGCATCCTCTCTCTCCATCTCCCGAAAATTTCCCTCAAAACTCAAACTCTCTGACACAGGCTAAACTCGAATCTTTCACGCACTCGAGGAAGAGAATATTTCACCATTTTTGCCAGTTACTTTGCCCGCGATAACAAACATAAACTCGCGTCTCGTCAAAAGTGTTTTTTTACTCGAAAAACTTTTGGAAAACATTTTTTTTCCAGTATCTTCCCGCTGGCTCTAAACGAATACACCACGCGTGAATATTTAATTCGATCGCCCTCGAACCTTTGATCCCTACGAACTTTCTAAAATTCGTTTCTTTTGCGAGCAAACTTTGAACAAAAAAAAAAGTAAACGACCATTTCCGTTATCAACTTCCGTTAATTGGTCCAATCCGTCGTCGTAAAAGCTCTTTTGGATGCAAAAATAACAACCCGATAAGGATGCAACTGTCGAATCATGTACAAAGTCATCGTGTGTCGCTTATTTTTGTTTCGTAAAACGACAGACTAAAAATGTCCGGCGTAACCGTACCGGGTGACGTTCTCCTCGTGACGGCATTTATATCCTACGTCGGTTGTTTCACGAGGAAATATCGTCTCGACCTGATCAACGAACACTGGATACCGTTTCTGGACAAATTAGCGACCCCTGTACCTCGAACACCGGAACTAGATCCATTATCGATGCTGACTGACGACGCGCAAATAGCTCAATGGAACAACGACGGTGAGACGTCGAAAATAAGTCCCCCAACGTCCGTCTTGCGTCCGACGTTGATAAAAGAAAAAACAGTACGAAGATAAAAAAAAACCGGTATCGATGCTCGAACGTATATAGTATATATCCCCAGGCCTGCCAACGGATCGAATGTCGTCGGAGAACGCAACGATACTGACGAATTCATCGAGATGGCCTCTAATGATAGACCCTCAGCTGCAGGGCGTCAAGTGGATAAAAGCTAAATACGGAACGGAATTAAAAGTGCTGAGGCTGACACAGCGGAATTATCTCGATCGTATCGAGTTCGCGATCTCGAACGGGCAAATCGTCCTGTTGGAGAACATCATGGAAGCGGTGGACGCCGTGTTGGATCCTATTTTAGGACGAGTGCTCGTGAAAAAAGGACGGTAGGAGATGAAAATTGAGATTGAATTAAAGTTTTCACGGATTTCATCGAATCTCTGATAAACTTGATCGTCGTCTCGTTAGCGCGATCAAACTCGGCGACAAAGAGATCGACTTTAATCCGCAATTTCGCTTGATACTGCAAACGAAATTGGCGAATCCTCATTACAAGCCGGAGATGCAGGCGCAAACGACTCTTATTAATTTTACGGTAACGAGAGACGGCTTGGAGGATCAATTGCTCGGCGACGTTGTCAAGGCCGAACGTCCGGATTTGGAATCGACCAAGGCCGAGCTCACCAAGCAACAAAATACTTTCAAAATCACGCTCAAAACGCTGGAGGACGATCTTTTACACAGGTAAACTCGTATTTCTTTTTAAACACCGTTGGAGGCATCCGAAAATTCGGAGCTCGACGAATTTCGGTCAAATCGAAAAATGGTAATGATCATCGTCATCGCGAAGCAACGTAATTGTCTTTAAAACGATAATAATAAAAATACACCTCGTTCCTATCATTTTTTTACGTCACAACGGTATATATCGTTACGAAATTGCTAAATTATCATTGTCAAAAGGTCAAACGTCAAAAAACTCGGTCGACCCTTCGTCCATAGAAAATATGCAGTGTTTTCTTTGTTCCCTTTATAACGATGACTATTACAGCAGCGAGTAGCGAAAAATGTAGCGTAAAAGTAGGTGATTTTGACGAAATTTCAAGATTGTCGTCCGCCGGACCGAACATCCTGAGTGACGTGACGCTGGTAGTTAATCTCGAAACGACGAAGAAAACAGCGGCGGAAATCGAGATAAAGGTAGCAGAGGCGAAAGTAACATCGGTGAAAATCGACGAGGCGCGAGAGTGGTATCGTCCAGCTGCGTCGCGGGCCAGTCTGTTGTACTTCATTCTCAATGATTTGAACAAAATAAACATGCTCTATCAGTTCTCCCTGAAAGCGTTTAGCGCGGTTTTCCAGAATGCCATCAGGTTCGCCGTGCCATCGGACAATATTACGAAACGCGTTGGTTATCTCATTGACAGTATTACGTATCTAGTGTTCGTTTATACGAGCCGCGGCCTCTTCGAGAATGACAAACTCATATTTTTATGTCAAATGTCGATCCAGGTAAAATATTCGAAAAAAAATCTAAATACATCAAACGACCCTAACGCGCATTTTTCAAAATACTTTCGTCATTGATCCAATCGTCACTCGCGAACAAGTACAGCGAGAATTAGGCCTCTAATTGTCCACGTACAGATGGTTTTAATAATAATTATCATCCTTTACTGAATACGAATTGTCAAAAGTATTTTCAAAAAATGCACTTTTGTATATTATAGTAATTAACCATAATAATAATAATAATGATTCGTCATTGATCAATCGTCACTCGCAAACAAGTACAACGAGAATTAGGCCTCCAATTGTCCACGTTTTAATAATAATAATTATCATCCTTTACTGAATACGAATTGTCAAAATTATTTTCAAAAAATGCACTTTTGTATATTATAGTAATTAACCATAATAATAATAATGATGATTCGTCATTGATGAATCGGTACTCGCAAACAAGTACAACGAGAATTAGGCCTCTAATTGTCCACGTACAGATGGTTTTAATAATAATTATCATCCTTTACTGAATACGAATTGTCAAAATTATTTTCAAAAAATGCACTTTTGTATATTATAGTAATTAACCATAATAATAATAATAATGATTCGTCATTGATCAATCGTCACTCGCAAACAAGTACAACGAGAATTAGGCCTCCAATTGTCCACGTTTTAATAATAATAATTATCATCCTTTACTGAATACGAATTGTCAAAATTATTTTCAAAAAATGCACTTTTGTATATTATAGTAATTAACCATAATAATAATAATAATGATTCGTCATTGATCAATCGTCACTCGCAAACAAGTACAACGAGAATTAGGCCTCCAATTGTCCACGTTTTAATAATAATAATTATCATCCTTTACTGAATACGAATTGTCAAAATTATTTTCGAAAAATGCACTTTTGTATATATATTATATTATATATGTATATATATTGTATTATACTTTATATATATATATATTGTATATCTGTATATGTATGTATGTATATATATATATATATATATATTGTATGTCTATAATAATAATAATGAAGATAAATAACGAATGATACGAATAAAATTCTCGACAGATTCTTCTACAAATGAATGAGATTTTACCATCGGAATTGGACTTTCTCCTGAGATTTCCGTACAAGCAGAATGTCGTTAGTCCCGTTGATTTCCTGAACAATGTCAGTTGGGGCGGTGTCAAGTATCTCAGCGACTTGGACGAATTCCGAAATTTGGATCGTGATATAGAGGGCGCAGCGAAGAGATGGAAGAAATTCGTCGAATCGGAAACACCGGAGAGAGAAAAGTTTCCGATGGAATGGAAAAACAAAACGGCGTTACAGAGGCTGTGCATCATGAGATGCCTGAGACTGGATCGTATGACTTACGCCATTCGGTAATTATCGCGAATAAAACGATCGAGATTTCGAGGATAATTTCCTCCGAGATTACGGTCCAGTCGAGTATTTTCACGTTTTTCTTCCCCCCCGCCCCCGGTCAAGATGCTTCGTGGAGGAAAAATTGGGGGAAAAATTTATCGACTCTCGATCACCGACTTTCGAAAAATCTTACGAGGAAACCAGCGCGGTTACGCCGATATTCTTCATTCTATCTCCCGGCGTGGATCCCCTGAAGGTACGAAATATATCTGACGAATTTCCCAGCGATTTCACACCTTGAATACTATCCTTCTGCTTATTTTCAATTTTTTTTAGACACAGTACTCACATTCAATGTCTCAAATGAGACATTGAATCGATCGATTGAATCTCGTATCGTGGAAAATGCCAGGATGTGGAAAAACTGGGCAAACGCTTGGAACGAAAAGAATTTTTTTTCAAACGTTTCTATTAAATTCGCGAATTATCGATTTCCCTATTCACACGACGATTTTCCGAGCAAAATGATCTCCTAAAAGTACGAAATATATCTGACGAATTTCCCAGCAACTTTCACACCTCAAATACCATCCTGCTTATTTTCAATTTTTATAGATATAGTACATCGATTCAATGTCTCAAATGAGGATAAGAACGAAGGCTTTTATTATTTTTCGGTAATCTCGAATCGTGGAAAATGCCAGGATGAGGAAAAATTGGGCAAACGCTTGGAACGAAAAGAATTTTTTTTCAAACGTTTCTATTAAATTCGCGAATTATCGATTTCCCTAGTCACACGACGATTTTCCGAGCAAAATGATCTCCTAAAAGTACGAAATATATCTGACGAATTTCCCAGCGATTTCACACCTGAAATACCATCCTGCTTATTTTCAATTTTTATAGATATAGTACATCGATTCAATGTCTCAAATGAGGATAAGAACGAAGGCTTTTATTATTTTTCGGTAATCTCGAATCGTGGAAAATGCCAGGATGTGGAAAAACTGGGCAAACGCTTGGGCTTCACTTTCGACAGTCGTAATTTTCACAACGTCTCACTGGGTCAGGGTCAGGAGCTCGTTGCCGAGCAATCGATGGAAATCGCAGCGGGAAACGGGCACTGGGTCATACTTCAAAACGTTCATTTGGTCAAAAATTGGCTGTCGAATATGGAAAAGAAGATGGAACAATTGTCGGAGAATCCTCATCCGGATTATCGTCTGTACATAAGCGCCGAGGCCAGTCCGGATCCGCACGAATCCATCATTCCTCAGGCGAGTTTAACGTGAAAAAGAAAAAAAAAGAAAAAATTCTCCTCCGCGTACGCGCGAACGATGAAATTCTCAGCGATATTTGATGAATTTTGTTTTTTAACGCAAAAATTAGAGTGACAAAATAGGCGAAAAAATGGGTAAATTATTGGCCACAGGGTATACTGGAATCTGCGATAAAAATAACCAACGAACCACCGACCGGCATGCATGCGAATATTCACAAAGCCTTGGATAACTTTAATCAGGAAATTCTCGACTCGTGTAGCAAAGAGTCGGAATTTAAAGGAATTCTCTTCGCTCTTTGCTATTATCACGCTGTCGTTGCTGAAAGACGTAAATTCGGGGCGCAAGGATGGAACAGAGTCAGTACTTCAATTACATTAACGTCGACGTGAGAATTATTATGTCATTGTTGGATCAAAAAATGTATCCCTTTGAAACATGTGGCTTGTTTATGATTGTGATCAAACTGATGAAAGTCCCTCTGTGATTTATTTTCAGTCATTAACGATCGACAAAACGCGAACGATTTTTCAATTTTCTCAAGTTTTCGATAATTATTTCCAAAACGTTGATCTCAAAAAATACGCTGTGCTCTAATTGTTGACGAAAAGAATCTCTCTGCTTTTAATTCGTAAAAAATCTCTGTACGGCGCTCGACCTGTTTGTATTGAATTCAATTGCGGAAACCTAACCTAAATGTCGGAATGAAAATTAACGCTGTTGGAAAAAAGCAGATTTTTCTACTACCTCTTTTTAAAAAAAAATCACTTTGCCCGTTTACATTTTTGATCAAACTGACGACTATTCGTCCACGATTTATTTCGAGTCGATAACTTAATACAAAACTTGAAAGTTATTCGAAAAATTTCGACGTAAAAAACCTCTGTACGGCACTCGACCTGTTTGTATTAAATTCAATCGCTGAAACCTAACCTAAATGTCGGAATGAAAATTAACGCTGTTGGAAAAAAGCAGATTTTCCCTACTAACTCGTTTTAAAGAAAAATCACTTTGCCCGTTTACATTTTTGATCGAATTGACGACTATTCGTCCACGATTTATTTCGAGTCGATAACTTAATACAAAACTTGAAAGTTATTCGAAAAATTTCGACGTAAAAAACCTCTGTACGGCACTCGACCTGTTTGTATTGAATTCAATTGCTGAAACCTAACCTAAATGTCGGAATGAAAATTAACGCTGTTGGAGAAAAGCAGATTTTTCTACTACCTCGTTTTAAAGAAAAATCACTTTGCCCGTTTACATTTTTGATCGAATTGACGACTATTCGTCCACGATTTATTTCGAGTCGATAACTTAATACAAAACTTGAAAGTTATTCGAAAAATTTCGACGTAAAAAATCTCTGTACGGCACTCGACCTGTTTGTATTGACTTCAATTGCTGAAACCTAACCTAAATGTCGGAATGAAAATTAACACCGTTGGAAAAAAGCAGATTTTTCTACTACCTCTTTTAATAATAAAAATCACTTTGACCGTTTACATTTTTGATCGAATTGACGACGATTCGTCCACGATTTATTTCGAGTCGATAACTTTATTTAAAACTTGAAAGTTATTCGAAAAATTTCGACGTAAAAAATCTCTGTACGGCGCTCGACCTGTTTGTATTAAATTCAATCGCTGAAACCTAACCTAAATGTCGGAATGAAAATTAACACCGTTGGAAAAAAGCAGATTTTTCTACTACCTCTTTTAATAATAAAAATCACTTTACCCGTTTACATTTTTGATCGAATTGACGACGATTCGTCCACGATTTATTTCGAGTCAATAACTTAATTTAAAACTTTGAAAATTATTCGAAAAATCTCAAATCGCGTACGCGTAATTTGTCCTGCATCCACAGGATTCATCTGTATGTTTGTATATTTTGCCAATCCTCGTAACATAACCTCGTTTAATCTGATTCCTCGTTTTTGTCCTGTTTGTCCTCGTCACAGTCTTATCCTTTCAACGTCGGTGATTTAACGATAAGCGTTTCCGTTCTTCTAAATTATCTCGAGAACAACACGAAAGTACCATGGGAGGATCTGCGTTATTTATTCGGTGAGATAATGTACGGGGGGCACATAACCGACGATTGGGATCGTCGTTTGTGTCGAACGTATTTGCTCGAATATCTTCAGCCGGAGCTGATAGAAACGGATCACAGTTTGGCACCGGGTTTTTTCGCACCACCGAACAGCGATTATCAATCTTACCACAAATACATCGACGATTATCTGCCGACAGAGAGCCCGACGCTTTACGGGCTGCATCCGAATGCGGAGATTGGTAAAAAAACGAAAACAATACGATATACAGGAAAAAAATAGCGATCGAAAAACTGCACGCTGAAATATCGATGAATCTCGCTCAAAGGTTTTCTAACCTCAACCGCCGAGAATTTGTTCAAAGTTCTGTTGGAAATGCAGCCGAGGGACAGCGGCGAGACTTCCGGTGCGGGATTGTCCAGGGAGGAAAAAGTGAAAAATGCCATTGAGGATATTCTCGACAAACTGCCGGAAGAGTTCAACATGGCCGAGCTCATGAGCAAAGTGCGCAGTTACACGCGAATTTTCATACCTCTTTTTGATTTATAAAAGTAATGCATCAAGGTGGTTGACTCACCAAAAGTGAAAAGAAAAAACGGCTCGAGATTTGCTCGCTACGTCGGTCGATGAATCAAGATATTTTACTGTGATATTTAACGTTATTTCTTAGATCGATGATCGAACGCCTTTTGTTATCGTCGCTCTCCAAGAATGCGAGAGAATGAATGTACTCTGTGGCGAGCTGAAACGATCGTTGCGCGAATTGGAACTCGGTATGAAGGTAAGTGGGGCGAAGTTTCAAACGCGGATGTACAGAGCGCGCTGCGAACAGCGCTAATGTTCTGCCTCACCGACGGTCGGTATTCAGGAATAAAAAACGCGGGATATTACGAATAATCCTTGACGTACGTTACAGGGCGAACTAACGATCAATGCAGATATGGAAGAATTGCAAAATTATTTGTTTATGGATTCGGTACCGCCGACTTGGACAAAACTAGCTTATCCCTCGAATCTCGGATTGACCAATTGGTTCGCCGACATGCTGACCCGTATCGGCGAATTATCAAATTGGACCACGGATTTCAATGCAAGAGCAGACTTTCAATTCGAGTCCAACAAAATATCGATCGCCACGGAAATATATAAAGATATCTTGTTTTTCAAATCTCGATTATCAATTGTTATTTTCTTTTCTTTTTTCACAGCTACCGTCGTCCGTTTGGCTCGCCGGATTTTTCAATCCCCAATCATTCCTGACTGCAATAATGCAGCAAACGGCGCGTAAGAATGAATGGCCACTGGACAAAATGTGCCTACACTGCGACGTTACGAAAAAGCAAAAAGAAGACTTTAAGTGAGTTTCCCTTTTCTCTTCTTACAATCGGTAGATACCGGAAGTAGTCGGATAAACGTCGTTAGAGTGCAAAAAAAATGGAAACACTCGAAACGCACGTTATTCTTAAATAACTTTAGCACGATTTACAATCATTCGATATATATTTTCACATACGATATTCTCAACAATATTCATGACTGAAAATGTAATTGTCCGCAATCAATGCGGCTCGATCGTCGGAAATTAATATACGAAAATTCGATCTAAAGTAACTAATGTTTGCCTGTAAAAAAAACCTCTGCAATAAACATTCGTCATGTATGGAAATAGTACGAAATGCGTTTTCACGAAAACTCGAAGAAAGAAAACTCTGAAAGAGAATAACGAGTGTCACAGCCAGGTGAATTTAGCGTGAAAAATGCCCACTCTCGTTGAAACGTTGAAAAAGAATTCCATTCTTTCATGCAAACAGAATTATTTCCAAATTTGACGATAAAGTCTTTGGCAGTCTGAATTTTTCATTAACGTTGAAACAATTCGCAAAATCGTCTCGACGATGATCGAATGATTATTACAGCGCCCCGCCGCGAGAGGGCGCCTACGTTAACAGTTTGTACATGGAAGGAGCACGTTGGGACTCTACTATGGGGGCGATAACGGATTCACGATTGAAAGAATTATTCCCGCAAATGCCGGTAATTTACATCAAGGCGATAACCCAGGATAAGCAAGAATTGAAAAACATGTACGAATGCCCGGTTTACAAGACGAAATCGCGCGGGCCGACGTACGTTTGGACATTCAACCTCAGGACGAAGGACAAACCGACCAAGTGGACTCTCGCTGGAGTCGCAATATTGTTGCAGATATAATTGCCTCCTCGCGGCGTAAAATCCTTCTCCCCCCTCCCCCCGAGTCTCGATGTGAAATAAAAAATTATTTTATGTATTTACACGATACACACGTGGCACGAAAGACGAAGGAATAAAGAGAAATGACGAGAAACAATGAAAAATGAAGTCGAAGTAGCCGAACCTGAATTCAATAATTCATGCTGTCGTCAGTTTGTTCGAGCCTCTTGACCGCTTTCCTCGAGTCCTCCAAGCCGCGAAGAAACTCTTGAAAAAGATGCAGCGACTTGTTCAGACTGGTCTTCTTGTAATCCTTGATTCTCTTGGACGCGAGAGAATGTTCCTCCTGCACGGCTTTGTCCTTCGCGTCGAACTTGTTTATCTCGTTTATCAGGTCGATTATCGTTGGCGCTGCCGTCGGATCGAATTTTTCGATCGTTTTCGGATTCAACGGTATGCAGACTTTGCCGGTTTTCGGATGAACGCAGAATGGTGATTTCAACAAGTGATTCATACCTTTGGTGACGTGGATGTCCAACCTGGGATAAGCGTATTGCAGCATCACTTCGTCCAACAGATTGCGATGCAAGCGCCACTTTTTCAGTCCCTGGTGTACGGAAAATGGTCAGAAACGCGTTGAATTCCGTTCGTTTTGTTCATTCTCGTGGCTCTTTCGATGACAAACTCGCGCAATTTTTGTTACTCTCTCGTCGCAACTCACTCACCAAATGCATTTGATTGTTGTAGTAATCGACGAAAGCCTCCCATCTGTCGACGCTCTTTGTCAGCTTCTCAAAGATATTTTGCACTTCCGTTCTAACGTCGTCGTCCGGTAATAATGTGAGAAACTTCTCGACTCCGGCTTCCGTTCCGAGCATGTTTTGCTCCTCGACGCACATCGGTACGAATCGCGGTTTTATCAAATCGAGAGCGCGTCTGGGAACAGCCGGATTTCATTTTCATCAAAATTCTCGACGAAATTGCAACATTTTTTTCGAAACTCTCATCCTGTTGCAATCAGTCGCGATTACCTGATGGAATGATGAATTCTATCGCCGAGGAGGTTAATTTTTTTCGGCATGAATTCCCCGCCCGACAAAATTTGGAGATATTCCGCTACGGCGCTGCGCGCGGCTACTTCGAGTTTTCTCGCTCGCGCGTCGCACACCCATCCGTGAATGCCTCTTCGACCGGAGAACACCCAGAGAATATGACTGAATCCAAAATCCTCTGAAATAGGGGAAATACTATTCTTTCGCCACTCAAATTACAAAAATCATTTTACAAAAATTTTCAAAAATCATCCTTTCTTCTTTCGTACCCCTGAGAGCCGCGTCCAGTATTTTGCACGCAACAACCATGTATTTCCAGCATTTGACGCAAATATCCGAGCCCGTGCAACAAGTTCTCACTTGGTCGTAATCGGTCATGTCTATATCGAAGACGAGCTCGCGTTCCATCGGCTGAAACTTTGTCGCCTTCTTCTCCTCCTTGGGGCTGAAAGATCCGGAGAACGGAAAGTATATTCGAATGAGAAAAAAAAACGATGGAGGTTAACTCTATTTCCGGTTTTTTGAAGAGAAAAATGCTAAAATTTTCTTGAAGGTTAAAAGAGTAATAATAATAATAATGTATACGAAATACCTGATATTGTACACGGCGCCTATGTCAATTTTAAAAGGGACCAGTCGTTTAATCTCAGCTTCCAATTGTTTTTGATCCCTGAAGGATTGGAACCTGAGATAAACGTCCTCGTGAAGAGTAAACGAGAATTCTCTTCGGGCAAATGTCTCGGCTGCGGGTGATAACGAAAAAATTGCGAGAGCGATGATGGAATCGAGTGAAAAAGGGTGATTTGACGTTTTTCAAGACGAACACTGTATACTCACATTTTCCATAGCTGAGCCATTTGTAATAATCGTAAAATGGAAACAAACGCGCGTAATAAACCGGCAGAAGATCGGGCAGGTTTTCCATGATTGTTGTATTATTTTGGCGCCTTTTTTTCCTTGTATTAGGTCCAAAAGGTTTATCCAATAAAAATAATTTATCGAGAAATTTCTAGAATCGATATGTCCGAATTTCCGATGGATGAATAATTATTTTGGAGAACGTTTGTTTATAGATATTTCAATCAGAACTTTGTTAAGGCACGTGAATTAAACGGTTTTTCAAATGTTTATTTCCCGACCGAAACATGACGATCGAACGAAATGTTTTGTGCAATGAAAGGAAAGAGATTATCAGAGGTTAAAACTCGCGCATTCGCCATTCCACGAGCTGTAGTTACACTGTTTGGCCGTGAGGCGACGCTAGCGATCAAGGGACCATCTTGTCCAGCTGCGACAACTCTGAATTTTCATTGGGTAAATATCAACAAGTGCACACGCGAATTATATCAGCAGTGTGTATATATCCCCATTGACATTGATTCACGAGTGAACAATACTTTTATTGAATACATCACGGTAAATCAATGCTCATAGATCGTACTTCCAATATGGCATGTCTCTTAAAAAACTCTATTTACATCAATAGCAGCACAAAGGTAAAAGATTTTAGTCCCGGGAATGATATTCGCTTTTGTTATTATGTACACGTCCATGTATACATGTAAACAGGGCAAGGTTCAATGATCGAACGCGAAAATCCATAAACGAAATTTTATCGATAAAATGCATCAATGCATTCACTAAGATTTCGAATTTGTCCTTTATTCAACAATTTTGCGATAAAAATCGTACGTGGTGATCGCGACAATGATTTTTGGAGCTATCATGTTCTTGCCGTATTGTTAAACTTCCCTTAGAAATCGGTGGATCATTTGGTCCACGCGATTGGTCGCGCGAGAAACATCGATCGGAAATAAAAACCGATTTTCCAAAGGATCGATTATTATACAAATGTACCCTACAGCTTAAACACGTATAACTTTTCAGTACAACGTTTTATCGAGAGTGAATAAATTGCTCTGGTGTAAATTGGAGTTGAAAAAAACGTGTTAAATATCAATTTTTTTCGTAAATAAATAAAATAATCGTCAACTAATTATGAACAATACACATGAGTAAATAACATACGTATGCACGTATCTGTACAAATGTACGTTTTGTGTACTACATGTCCATTCACTTGAGAAAAAATCTGTGCATTTATCCATACGTTTTATTTCTACAAATTTCTTTTTAAGATCAATGGAAGATTATCCGGCTCGAGGGTCAACTTCGTTCAAAAACGTTCCAGGTGTTATGTTATATTTACCGTTCACGATCTTTTGACGATAGGAGAGAAAAACTCTTTGATGAAAAAAAAAAAAAAAAAAAAACTAGCAAAGGATACACGCTTCTAATTACAGAGTAACCACGACGACATCGCAGGATGCGAACGAGTACGAATACATACAGAGAAGTCGTTTGCCGATGATGCACTTTCAGGCCTCTCTGCCACGTTTGCCGATACCGAAACTCGAGGATTCGTGCAAAAAGTATCTGAGAGCACAACAGCCTGTTTTAACGGAAGCAGAATGGGGAGAGACTCGCAAAAGAGTCGACGAATTTCTCGCCAAGGAAGGCCCGCAATTGCAAAAGCGTTTGTTGCAACAGGATTCCGACAACAAGCACACGAGTTACATCAGCGAACCGTGGTTCGACATGTATCTGAAAGATCGCAAACCCTTGCCGATAAATTACAATCCGATATTGATATTCAATCAAGAAACCGACGATCGTTACAACCAACAGCTGACGAAAGCGACTAATCTGATAATATCGTCAGCAAGATTCCTAAAATCCCTCAGAGAAAATATTCTGGAACCGGAAGTTTATCACATGAATCCAAAAAAGTCGGACACGCAATTCTTTCGTAATTTCACGAGACTTTTACCGTCCGGTATCTCCTGGTACGGCGCTTATATCTTGAAGGTATCGTTTATCGTCAATTGCGTCGAAAAAAAGAAGCAAAAAAAGGGTGAAAAATTCATGAAATTCTTGTTTTTTGCAGGCTTTCCCTCTGGACATGTCGCAATATGCGAATCTCTTTGGCACCGCGCGTATACCGGAAATTGGCAAGGACAGATTGTTCAACGATGAAAAAACTCGTCACATTGTTGTAATGAGGCGAGGATATTTTTATTCCTTCGATATACTTAACGATAGAGGAAATATTCGACCTCCGGGCGAGATAGCGGGATGTTTAAAGTATATTTTGTCAGATCAGAGAGAGTCTAACGTCTGTCCCGTGGGTTCAATGACAACGTTAGATCGCGACGAGTGGGCGAAAAATCGTCGAGAATTACTGAAACTCGGCAATGAGAAGATCCTCGATACGATCGATTCTGCCGCGTTTTTCATGATTCTCGATGACGACGCGATGAACGACGATTACGTGAAGATTTTGAGGACATTCTTACACGCCGACGGAACTAACCGTTGGTTCGACAAGTCGTTCTCGTTGATCGTCACGAAAGACGGCGTTTCCGGTATTAATTTTGAACACTCTTGGGGCGACGGTGTTGCGGTCTTGCGATATTTTCAAGTACGCTATTTATCCATTTTTTCCATTTTTTTTCACGAAATAATCGTCTCGATACTGCAGCGGCAAAGAAAACGGATAGGAACTTGGTGAAAAAGAACTTGACTGTTTGCGGATTCTTTTTTTTATCACGTACTACTCAAAATCTCGACTACGAACCATTTTTTTTCCTCGATTTTAATTTTTCGGCAACATTCCACGTTAAAAAGTCGGTAGGCTAACTTTGCGACGTCGTAATTTCAGGATATAAAAAAGGATATGGAGAAAAAGCCGAGATTCCATCCGGAAGATTCGTCGAGTATCTCGCACGATTCGTTCTCCGCTTCGATCAGAAGGCTCGATTTCAAGGTCGACGAATCGATCGGGAATAAAGTCAAGGAAGCGAGGGATCGATATTCCAAATGGATCGATCGCTTGTCCGTTGATTATCTGATATACGATGGTTTTGGGAAAAAGGAGTGCAAAGAAATGGGCGTTAGCCCGGACGCGGTGATGCAAGTCGCGTTTCAATTGGCTCTTTACAAGATGGAGGCTCGTTCGGTGCCGACTTACGAATCTTGCAGCACAGCCGCGTTCAAACACGGCCGCACGGAAACGATAAGATCGTGCACGAACGAGACGAAAGCTCTGTGCTCCGCAATAGCGGGACGCGGAACTTCCGGTGTTACCGGAAGTGAGTTGAAGAAATTGATGCTAGCTTGCAGCAAGGCTCATGGAAATCTTACCAAGGAGGCTGCCATGGGTAAATACGTTTAATTTTATATTCATCCAATTTAAACATAACCATACACACCGCCGACGAAAAGTTTGAGGCAGTCTGAGTGACCATGCTATAAATGAAATACAGAGAACTTTTCGTCCAGCGCGCAAACAAAATGAAAATAAAACTCCATCAGTTTGATTTTATCAACACCTCGCAAGCGGTCCCAAACTTTCCGTCGGCACTGCGTCCATGTACCGTATAATTTTTCATACGTTTTATCCTCGGTATCGTACGTTTATCATCATTTTTTTCCAACATTATACGCAATCAAAAAGAATCTCCTTTATTTATCGTAATATTCATCCTGGCGGAAAATGCCGGAACTAACTTTGAACTTTAAGAGTATTATTTATTCACAATAATCCTGGAGAAACTGGAGGAAAACTCGAGATTAAGCTCGTGATTTCACCGATCGAAGGGTTTTCCGCGTTTTGGAATCGCACGGATTTGATCATTTTAACGTTGACGATGGTAATTTATGCTTCAGGACAAGGCTTCGACAGGCATTTGTTCGCTCTGAAGAATTTGTGGGAAAAATCTAACGATTCCGCATCCAGACCCGCGTTGTTCGCGGATCCGGCGTACGAAAATTTCAATCGCAATATATTATCAACGTCGACACTCTCGAGTCCGCAAGTCCGAGCCGGAGGCTTCGGTCCTGTCGTCCAAGATGGCTATGGAATTGGGTATGACACGATTATTACGTTCAACTCTCCGAGAATAGGCCCTTTTTGCTCGTCTACCGTTTTAAATTCGAAAAAAATCAAGTTTTCTCTCATTTTTCACATTTCCGGCCCAAAATTTGACTCCGAGTGTTTTCGGAGGGTCGATCGTTGATTAATTCGTAAATAACACGGTTTCTTCACATTTTGGTTTTTTTTTTCAAGTTATATGATCCAGGAACATATACTGGGCTCTGTGATTACCAGCTACAAGCCACACAGAGACGCTAAGGAGTACGTGACACATTTGAGCTCGGCAGTTGAAGACATTCACGCGATCCTGAAGAGCTCATGATTTTACCGATTTTTCGTTTAAACGCTAACGCATACATATTCACATGTTAATGTTATTTTTTCTTATACATTTATATATATATATATATAGATAGAAATTCTTCAAGCAATGATTCAATCGATGTTACGAGAGAACGCAGAGCCAATTTGTGCCTCATTGCGTTTCGAGAGAAAAAATAAACTATCGAGAAATGAAAAAAACTAAATGCCCGAAAGAAACTCGATAACAAATGAATTACGCTCTGTTTTCGTTCTGTTTTTTCTTTCCCATTTATGTACACATTTCTTTACTCCTTATATGTATTATATATAAATAACGTGACTGAATTTTCATTAATCGCGTTGTTTTCTTTATTAAACTCGTTTAATGAGATCGCGAGCGTTTTTATCGCGGCCATGTGAAATACGGGACGATAATTAGCCACGAACGGACTCTAAAGTTTCAAATACTCGTTATATGGTTATTTTCCTCTCTCTTTCTTTTGGTTCTTTCGCTAATGGAATGGAGTTAACGAAATGAAATAATCGCGCTTTCGATAACGATAATTTCCCGAGTTACGATAACGGGGGGGTTTTACTCTCTTTTTTCATCACGATTAAACACTCGGGCTTGACGCGATATACACGTATTTAACATGCGAAAAATTTATGCTGTGTTGTTGCCCATTCTCACCTTCGATGTCTGGAAAACAAAACGTGAGCGTCGATAGTATACGTTTTTTTTTCATTTCGATCGAAAATACAAATCGTCGGATATTTCTTACCATGTAAATCCCGACGATCAAACCAAAGAGGCCGATGGCCGATCCAAAAATCTCCACTATCAGAATCTTGACGAACAGCGTGGAGTTTGCGGCGTCGGACAAAGCCGCGCCCGAACCGACGATACCGACGGCTATGCCGCAGAACAAGTTTACGAGTCCGACGGCTAAGCCAGCGCCGAACATCAGATAACCGCCGAACCAATTTTGGTCTCTCACCGCCTGCGATTCAAAAACTTTTTCCCAGGTGAACGCCTCCAGCATACCCGACAATACTATGGCGGTGATCAGACCGTAAATCGCCACAGCTTCGCAAAAGATTATCGATATGAGATTTTTCGTTTTGATCCTCGGCGCTTTCACACCCGCGCCCACGATGGAAACACCCGTCGTGTGAATTCCTCTGGAAAAATCACATTTTTTCATTCGAAATGAGGTTAACGGAGAAATTTCGCTGCGAGTAATTTGAAAAATGAATACAACGGATGGTACGGATTTTTTTTTTTTGAATTTGTATACGTACAGCGCGGCTCCGGCTACGGATAACGCGACGGCCAAACCGATACCGAGAGTGGCCCACATGTAGGGCGAAGTATTTTCCAAAAACCTGAAATTTGACGCGACGGATCAAGAAAACATGGAACATTTTTTTGAGATTTTTTTACGAACGGTTTTCCCCTTACCATCCTAAACTGATGCGTTCGCCTTTTCCAGTGAATACATGATACAGAACTGAAAAAAAAGCAGAATTAGCGAGGGTTCGTTGGTAAAACTTTGCGTACGCGAATTTCGGACGTTTCCGGTTGTTTCGATCGTCAATTGAATCTTGGTTTGAATTCATCGTCATTGTTGATGAAAATTTAGTGATTACATTTGTTTTATCGCTATGTCTTTGGAGATTTTGAAGGAAAATATCGCGAGGATGAGAAATAAGAGCAGAGTTGTATATTAACCTAAAACACTGATGGTTGCAGTTGCAGTTCCCGCAAACGTAGCACCTAATATGTATCTCATGGCTTTCACCTTATTTGTCGCGCGATATCGTCCGAAAAGTGGATAGCGGATAGTTTCAATCCTGAAAGAGGATTAAACGTAATTGCACTCTCGGAAGAAATACACACGGACGCCCCATTTGCGAAAATAAGTTGCACGAATGACACATCTCGATGATTATCGATTAAATGAATTTTTTCACCCCTTACCGTGTAGAGTAAAACGAGGAAAGTAGCGGCACTGTTTTATTGTCTAATAGCCTCTTTGACTCACGGAAGAATGGAATAAAATGTGCTTTACAAACAATATCAGCAAAATTCGAGAGAAAAAAGGAAGATTGATCACACCCGTAGTATTGTCATGTGATACGAGAACACGGAGAGCAGACAAACCTCGGTGATCAGGTGGAAAGAATTTACCCAAGCTCCTATTGGCCGAAGCTATCTCGATTGTAATTGGTTCTGGGATTTCGAATGGAAAGCCCGCGAAGATATGAAAATCAGTGTTTTTACCGAGGAAAAATTCGTTTTCTATGATCCTTATAGCGATGGAAAAGTTACATACGCGTGCTTTTTTCAAACATTCGTATAATATACGGTATACAATCGAATACATTCAAGATTGTTTTCCAGAGAACATTGAAAATGAATAATTGCTAAATGTCGCTCGCACATTTAACGATTATTAAAATCAAGTCCAATTCTTTGAATTCAACGCACACGACGTTTCTGATTTCAAACTTTTAGCTACACACTAAATGACCATCATTTTGAAAAATGCACAACGGCGCGTGTGGTTGCACAATCACGTGACCTAATTTTACGTACGTAAAGACACACGCGCAGGCGATGACACATTTCCAAACCGTGTGAAAACGCTTTCTGCATTTTGGTTATTGTGCCCGTTCGCCTATGATAAAAATGATAATAATCACGAATAATGCTAAATGATTTCGCAGCCGCGATTATTTTTCAATTTATCGAGTAACAATCGTTGCGACAAATTGATCGAGCCCTCGAGAGGGGCGGGGACGGGGATGCTCGCAGACCGTACAGACTTTACATCGACTTCTGTAAATTCATCGATGCTGAGCACGAAATGTGTGTGGCCCGGTGTGTACAAGGCGTCACGACTCTGTTACGATCGATCACAGCGGACTAACGCAATACATCGAAGGTCCCGGGGAGAGTTTGAGACTAAGATTTTTGTCCAAGGTCAAACTTTGACCCTTTGTTTTTACCACTTCGTATAGACCCGTATAGACGCGTCAAAAGGGTCGATCGCTATTGGAACCACATATTTAATTTCGTACAATTCGACGTACAGTCAAATTACAAATACGCATATGTATATGCACGTCACGTGACGAGGTTTTTATTCGCGTGGCAATAGTACCTCGTTACGAAATAGTGTATCGGTATGAAAAAAAAAGAACATTTGACATATCGAAATCGTGTTTCGTTTGTTCTTTCCATTTATTGGTATGCAAGAAGACTTTGTCGAATTTTGAACCACGAAATGTAGAGGGGCCAATGATAATATATAAGAACTCGTTCCGAGCCTTTTTCACGTTCAGTCATGTACATCGCGTGAGCGTGAAAAGACGTGCGTCCCATATAATACGTGTACAAGCTCGAATGACAAAATGCTGAAGGTAATTATTGTCACATAAAACGATTGCTTATAAACGAAAAAATATACGGAAAACCTTGTGAAGACCGGAACGGCAAACTTTTGGCAATTCTGCTTTTTCCTGCCTAATCCGATGACGCCAATGGTACCTCTTGAATGAAAATAGGAGTAACATTGATATTATTTTGTAACTATGTAAATAATGATAATTATGAATTTACCCAGAATTCCTACCCGCCATTCGTCGGAAACTTCAGACTCTCGGATTTTCGTAGTTTCATTACACCTAAAGTAATGAAAAATAAAGTAAAGTAACGAAGGGTAAACCCCCTTAAGGATGCATGGAAAGGATTCGGCCGATAAAAATACGTTGTAATAAGAATTCCAAGTGCACATTGACTTTTAATGTTCACGATATCAAAAACTTACTTCAATTTTTGAAATTGCGCTTTTTCAGATTTTTCAAAATTTTCCGAATTTTTTTCGATTTTTCTTTTCCAACAGTCTCGTTTCAATTATCCATGAAAATGTTCTTCTCGTTCTAGTCGATAATATTAGGGGCTTTGCTCGTTGTCGTCAGAGCCGAAAATCAGCCGTACGCCCCGCGGGGATGGCGTCCCTCCGGGCGACCCTTCGAACCTGCTCGTAGGGATCCTCCGCGAACGTACGGCAGCCCGCCGTTGTCGCAATCTTACGGATATCCGACGAGAAGTCCGGCGGATCGCGAATTTTTGTCAACGACGACGTTAAAAACTCCGAGGACCACGCCGAGCGTCGAGACCCCGACAGCCACGACTCCGAGGAGCAGAGAACCAACGACGAGTCGCGACTTCGATGATCAAGATTACGACGCGATTCCGGCACTGGCCGTCGCCAACTCCTTCGCGTTCAATCGCCCGGTTTACGTTTACAACACATTCCCATTTCCGTCTTCCGGTCTCAGATTCGTCAAGTGAATCGCAGAGTCCCTGGTGAATTTTGAAATTCGACGGAAACACGACAATCCCGAAATTCAACCATTTTTCATAACATACATCGAATGTATTATTTATTACGTACCTTGATTTTCGTTATTTTCAAGCTATAAATAAATCGTGGCAATCGAGAGAACTTTTACTATTGCGGAAATTAAACGCACGCGCGTTATTCGCTTCTTTTCCAAAAAAAACCGCGTATCTCTCCAACGACGAGATTTTTTTCGACGAAAGATTTCTCAATTTTCATTCTCAAAGCTATTGAACGTAGGAATATTTTTTCGGGATGAGAAATGTTATTATTTCGCTGAATAAAGAACGACCCACGTCTTGACATTTTTCTATAGGCGCTTTTCTTATCTTACGTCAGAAAAAAAGAAAAGAATTTATCGTGCATTCGATGACGATTGTGCAATGAACGATTTAAAATCGAACTTTATTTGCCGAATCGACTTTCGATTAATTATTTTGTCAAACGTTGACAAAACAGGCCATTAGGAAAAATCGAAAAATCTCACGAAATCCCATCATCAGGTTGGAGGCTGCGCCGTGTCGTGCGTTTGCGACATGTTGTAACCGACGTTCTGATACTTGACGGGATAAGCCAGAAGGGTGTTTCTGCTCCATGTGTATAATTCCTGCAAAAAATCGTCGTGAAAAATCAAAAATGACGCGGAGTTTGATGCGGAATTTTAGGTATTTTTTATTTGCCAAGTTTTAGAAAAAAGTATGACTCTCGCCGATGTTTTATTACGATTTCTTCTATCATGGAATTCGAGTGCTAAAAAAAGGTAATTTACCTTCGTCTTGTGATTGTATCGTACCATGGTCGTTTTGCGAAAAGGATTCGTGAATGACAGATTGACGTCCAGACTCGTGCTTTTGTATAAATCCAGAGCCAAACTAGAATCACAAATGAATCATAGAACGAACGAAACGAACAAATTTGCATTTTTATTTTTTTAATCGCGTCGTTTGTACCGTATTTTCATCTCGTTATCGGTGACATTGTGCACAGCGTACAAAACACCAGAGGCGACAAACATTTCACCAAATTTGTGATTGTCGATGCTTATGTTCCATGCCTGTTGAATTTTCATCGAAACCGCATCGATTTTCATTACAACGGTGTAATTCGATATCAAACCATAAATCACCCAAAGACCTGAGAAAAAGAAAACAACATTTTTCAAATCCATAAATACCTTAAAAAAAAAACTCGATGAAATATAATGGATGTTTAAAGAAAATTTTTGATCCAAGTTTAACATTTTCTAATATTCATGAATGCCCATTTTTTTCGTTTCGAAAATTTCCTCGATGTGTTTTATTTTTCCAGACATTCGCGATAGTTTTATTCCTCAAGGGGGAAAAATTTTTGAAAAGCAATGTTTCTCACCGTTTTCGTCGACGTCAAAGTCCACGTAGCTGCAATTATCGTCGGTCGAATAGAGATAATTTTTATTGGCGACAACGAGACCGGGCAGTTGTAATTCATCGTAATTCGAGGTCGGATGTCCATGCGAGGATGGCAACTCGAAGCGGATGACGGTCGGACGTTTATCAGGGTTGTAGAAGAAAGATCCGTTGTACACGACGTGTGAATTACCCTGATTAGCATATTTTCATCGTCAATTGTTTTTCCCCGGCGTAAATGAACGATAAAAGTCTCTTTTTCAAAAAAATGTTGACAAAAAGATGGATTATTTCCTCGACCTTGAACGGATACGGCAGTCGAATATTGCGGAAACGTCCATGCTCGAAATCACGATTTTCGTACTCGAAGATGTGCGAGGTGTTGCTCTGTCGAGTTACCCAAAGTTTTTTAGCTGCCATTTCCGACCTCGGCGAAGAATCGTACATCCAACAACCGTGAGGATCCTCCATGGAGCCTTTGAAGACGGGCTTACCCACAGCTTCCAGTACGCCCTCTGTATTCCATCGACAAAATGTAATTATCATTGTTAATAACAATAAAACTGTATATTCAATAATTAAATCTGATGCGTGAATTATTATATAGAGATGTAATAATTATTGTCAATAGAACTTTCTTTTCTAGGAGAATTTTGATTTCATTCGTGCGTCAAAGTTGAGTTTAAAAAAGTGATGAAAAAAAAGGAGAAAAGCGAACCGGTAACGCGCGGGGGCAGGCCGGTGTAATTGATGTTCGCGGCGAGTGGTTTGACGTCAAAGCGCCCGCCGAAATCGGAGAAACCGCATTTAATGTGTGGACAATCATCGCAATTCTGTTGCCTCGGACAAAGCTCCTCCAGATCCACTTTCGGTGGCGCGCGAGGCCCGTAGGTAACCCCATGCTGCGAGCCATGATTCGGCAGGTTTACCTTTTTCCTTCCGTCTTAAAACGAACGAGAGAAAATGAAGAAAAATATTAATAAAAAATTCCTGTCGAATAATTGATCGGGGAAATAATTGTACAATTGTTTTACCGTCGATCAACAACGTTCCCTTCGTTTGGTCGATTACGTTCTCGGCAATGCAGTGATAAACTCCAAAATCGGACAGATTTATCCTCGTTATGTTCAAACGCATTTTAAACTGAAATTAACAATGCGAGGTTTGCGGAAAGTGAAGAAAATCCATGATATCTCTTTGGAAAATTGCCAGGAGAAAATGCGGCTTTGAATTGCATTGAAAAATTGTCGCGCGTACCTTATAAGTGTCTCTCTTGTCGTATACATCCATATGATATTCCGGGGATGATTGAACGGGCCTGCCATCGCCGCGCTCCCACCAAGTCGCGGGCTCCGGAAATGCCTCGATCTCGCACTCGAGTATCGCGCTTCCTTGTATCTGACCTCGAATTTTTTGCTGGCGAATCCGTATGAATGGCGAGACTGCAAAGTTCATCGTTACTTTCCACCATCTTTCGTTACACGCTTAATTTTTATTTATTTATTTATTAATATAACGAAATAGAAAAGGATGTTGTCTGTTTTTTTGGAGAACTTTCGACATTTTTCCGATCCCGTCGTTTGTTTTCGAAAAAACGACATGAAAATCACACTTTTTTCAATGTTTTTCTCCATAACTGGCTGGACAACTTGGGAATATATTCCGTAATGGAACGCACTTTTATAAAACATGCCAAGCGAGAAATAAAAATGGAAAATAGTCGTCGTTTCGTTCTCTTTTCTCATAAAATTCGGACATACTCACAGTGCACCTCGAGTTTGGTTTTGTAAGTAGCTCGCGGTGGTACTCCGTTGTCAGCGATACAGGTATATTCGCCCATGTGTTCGCGATTAACCACCGTGATGTTGAGCGTGTGGCCAATTACGGATGAAGCTGGCGGTTCAACCGGATTAGCAATTACACATACATATATGCACACACAAAAACATGTACATATGCATGTACAAATGCGAGCTAACACATAACCAGTCCGTTTCAAGGGAAATCATTTCAATCGATAATTATTTCGCGAAAAAATACCGCGAAACTATTCATTTTCCTATTTACTCGTTATTTCCCAACTGAAATTGGAAAATGAGAAAATTGCACTTGTGAAATAATAGTAACGCATTCGCTCGTTGAACAAATAAATATGTGCGTATGCGTGTGTGGGTATTTTTTTAAATCAAAGCCATCGGTTCGTTAATTTCCGTCCGAAACTATCCATTTTCTTATTTACTCATTATTTCCCAACTGAAATTGAAAAATGAGAGAATTGCACTTGTGAAATAATTTTGTGTGCGATCGTAGTAACGCATTTGCTCGTTAAAAAAATAAATATGTGCGTATGCGTGTGTGGGTATTTTTTAAAATCAAAGGCATTGGTTCGTTGATTTTCCTATTTTCCTATTTACTCGTTATTTCCCAACTGAAATTGGAAAATGAGAGAATTGCACTTGCGAAATAATTTTGCGTGCGATAATAGTAACGCATTCGCTCATTAAACAAATAAATATGTGCGTATGCGTGTGTGGGTATTTTTTAAAATCAAAGCCATCGGTTCGTTAATTTTCCTATTTTCCTATTTACTCGTTATTTCCCAACTGAAATTGGAAAATGAGAGAATTGCACTTGCGAAATAATTTTGCGCGCGATAATAGTAACGCATTCGCTCATTAAACAAATAAATATGTACGTATGCGTGTGTGGGTATTTTTTTTAATCAAAGCCATGAGTTCGTCAATTTCCGTCTGTTGACGAAATTACGAGTCTCGTTATGCGAGACTTATTAGTCTCTTTGAACAATCAGGGCAATTGTACCGCACGGAGGACGCCACGAGCAAAGATTCGCATTGTCGTTGGTCCGACTCGTTGATTGCGACATGACGTGCACTTTCGCGTCATGTCATCTGACAAATTCACGCTAATCAAGTGTAGTTCAACGCAAAAGGAATTTATCCGAGGGGCGATGTGGACCGCAATGGAAACTGTATTTCGTCAGAGTTTACGAGATTACTGAATAATAGGTTGTTGAACGACGAATATTCTCGATTCACGAGGCTCTGAAATACGCGATTGATCGTATATTCGTCCGAAAAATAGTCGCTTTGCCGAGGATCGACGTCGCGATACGATGCAATATTCATTCGTTTGAACAACCGTGATTCAGGCCCTTGACGATCTTCCGGAATTTCATCCCCCAACGAAAGCGAACATTTCGCGTCACTAATTTTTTTCAGATTTTCAAACCGTCGGCAAGTACGCAAAGTTAACATTGCATTTCAGTTTCGTTGAGATCCAAGACCTCCAAGATATTCTCGAATAAAAACGCATCGAGATAAAAAAAATCGTCATTTTCGCAGATATCAAGGTTTGAAAAAAACATTCTCTCCTTTTCTTTTTTTTCAAATAATTAAGCCATCCAGAATTTCGCTCTACTTTTCGTACGATTCAATCATTTCCTTCGTCGTAGTTTGCATTTATATGATTTATATAATAATGTAGAATAATTCAAAAAAAAAAAGTGCGAATAATTGTTAAAAAGAAAGGAGAGAAAAAGTGGCGTCAATGTGAAATACCGTGCCAGGATCCGGCGGGCATCGCGTAGCCAGAAGTTTTCGACCATGAAATTGTCGGCTGAGGATTTCCACTGACGACGCAACTCAAGCGAACATTCGAGCCTTCGACCACGGTGACTAAACCAACAGGATTACCGTCGCCTGTATAAAAAAAAAGGTATACACACACGCGCTTGCCGATTTATCGGATGACTTTTCACGATTTATCGAAAATCCGGCGGCGACTCATTAAACTCGCTGTGCGGCTTTTCTCCATTTTCCATTGGCTTGCCATTTAAAGACGCACCGTGAATAGACGGTGGAATAAGTAATTCGCTGGCTCTCGTTTCGTTCCTCTTCAGTTGCCACGCCACGACGCCCGGTACACCAGGTTTGCCATCCTGTCCCGGAATTCCAGGATTTCCAGGACGTCCCATCGTTCCTGCGCGACATTCATCGAATTATTCTTATCCAAGCAAAATATTTCACGAAATTTCCAGCATCTTCGAAAGCCATTTATGCATTCCCGATCGGAAACGGAGAAAAACTAAAATTTGCATTTCTCACCCGTTTTTTTTCATCATCAATAGATTTTTATATTAATCGATTAAAAGTAATCGTTACTCCGATGTCTTTCGATTTTTCCCTTAAATTGCCTTAAAAAATGTGTGGAGAAGAAAATCATTTCGCGTTTTTATTAAGTTTTTATAATCGAGCGAATTTCCAATGGGACGTGTGAAAAGTCCATTATCCCGAACAGCTGGGTTTTAATAACCTCGAGAATCTTGATTAGCCCTGGACCGCTTAAAGTTCTCGACAAGATTGTGAAAATTAGTCGTTCGCGTCGTCACACCCTACGGAACCGTAATTTCGACAAAATCAGCTACGTACATGGCTCGTCAGCGTCGACCGGGTATCAAAGATGTGAAACGGGCTGATGTTCACTCGAGCGAGTCGCTTTATGAAACGTTAAACACGCCGCGAGAGAAAAGTCTGTACCATTACCGAAGAATCATCCCATCTCCGCTCTCGGACTATTTGTTTCATTAATTTCGACAAAACTTTTGTAATTCTTGTGTATTTAGCGGACCAACTGTGTTACGTAACTCGAATTATCAAACGATGATTGAATTATTAATAGAAAAATATAGCCGTCAGTTAAAAAAAAAATTCAAGACCATTTGTACCCGCGTGAATTATAATCTAGCGGGAATTACCGAGCGAGCAATTTTTCCAAAAAATATCGTACAGCGAAGGCAAAAAGGCTCACCTGGTGGTCCAGTTAGACCAGTCGGACCCATAGCTCCTTTCGGTCCGCGTTTCCCTTGAACACAAAGTGTGCCCAATTATTCATCAAGATAATACATTTCTCGAAATTCAGGCTCTTACGTGTATTTTTTTGAAATACAAAGTTCACTTTGGTTCGAGACACTCTTGCGTCAACATTATTGCGATGTTATTTTTGGTAAAACTCTGTTTTTTAACAACAATGCATTTCGACACTGTTTTCACTTTATAGTCTGTGAAAATTAATCACAGACGTGTCTATGACTGCTGAAATGATACAGACGCGACAAGATAATTCGAGGATGATGGCAAAGTTACATTATCGAACGTTCGAAAGAGGTGCACGCGGAGGTGAAAACTTTTCGTGTATTGTCGCGAGCTCGCGTAGAAGTGGAGATGCGCAAATCGTGTTCCATCACTGAGAATACATTATCTCGAAAAAGAGGAGAGAGAGAGAGAGAGAGAGAGAGAGAGAAAAACAAATCGTGTAAAAAATATTATACGGTATATAGAAAAGTAGAGAATATGATGCATGTACGACAGACGCGAAGCGTGTATTTCTGTGGGAAAATCGTGAGAATCACATATTTCGCATCAGCAGCGGTATCTCACGGCTTCGAGGGATTTAGCCCGAAGGGGATTCTGCATGTACCTGAATATTCGATGCCACTTGATGGCTTCGGTAATGTAGATATAACCCGTCCTTTCTCTCTCTCTCTCTCTCTCTCTCTCTCTCTCTCTCTCTCTCTCTCTCTTTCTCTGCGCTTTATGAAATTTAAATTTTCTATACGATGTCTGGATGAACTCTTCTCGACATGCATGGCACCCTGTGTAACTCGAGTTGCCATGCTGCAAAAACGATCTTTTCCTTTCTGCAGCATCCCTAAATACACGTATTCCATCTTTGAGCTCGGTGATGCGAGTAATGAAAAGGAAAAAGGCGACGAGCTTTTTATTCCAAAATCGCCATATAAGAAAGTGAGGGAATTTCAGCGAACGAGGAAAATTCGAGAATTTCTCACGCTTCCGAAATCGCGACAGATTTTTATTCTCTCGCACGATCAACTCGCTATATCATCGATGGATTTTCAATTATTTCACGTCACAATTTTTCCAATAGAGTCACTGAAAAATTGGATATCCGTGTGGGATTTCGTATGAAAAAAAAGTGATTCCGAAATTTTGGGAATTTCTACAAAATTTGCATGATAATGCGAAATAAAAGAGATGAAACGGAGATGAAACGAAATGAAAAATATACCATCGGTGCCGTTTCTGCCGGGTCTTCCTGGTGTTCCGTTTAATCCGGGTTTACCATCCAAGCCCGGAAGCCCATCGAGTCCGCTGCGTCCTGGAATTCCATCGAGGCCAGGTTCACCCGGGATCCCGTCTCTCCCATCGAGACCGGATTTTCCGGGATCTCCTTTGGCGCCTCGTTCCCCGGGATACCCCGGTAAACCTGGTGGACCTTCGGGTCCGATCGGTCCAACGAGTCCCGGCAAACCTCGATCGCCTTGAACACCTTGAGGGCCTGCAACTCCCGGTGCACCCGGAGGGCAATATTCCGTCGATTTTCGACAAAGTGCATCCATCGCGTCAAACTACAAACAGTTTCGTTATTTTTTAATCAAATTAAAATTCAACGTTCAAGGTCAAATTCGCTTCTCGCGTTAATTTCTTCCGGTTTCGCGGAGCGCGTTGATTTTGCGTATTTTATTTCACGTCCCCACGCCTTTTTCTTCAATTTTTGACTCTCCAGAAGGTGGCGAGCGATTATTTGATGACAAGGATCGTGACGTTACGTTTTTACGTAAGGGTGTTGTTTTTTTGTTCATTGACGATGAAACTAACCGGAACACGAGTGTCAGCCGTCAACCAGATCCAGCTGGTGTCGCCATTGGCGGGGGAAGGCGCCAAGGTGTCCCCCGACAAGGCTTCTTCCGGTGACGCGGACAACTTCTTCGTGTCTTTGAGCAATTCTTTCATGTCACCGATCTGCAACAGTGAGACTCTCTTGAAACAGCACGCTTCCACTAGAATACAAAGTCGAATTTTCAAAAAAAACTCTTCCGCAGTCGATCGGATGCGAATTCGTTTGATTTGTTTGGTTTCAAGGAGCAACGCCTCTGTAAGAGCCCAAAGACGAGCGTTTAATTGGTAATTCTTTCGAGATGCAATTTTTTCAAGCTGGTACAATTTTGACTCCGAAAAGAATGCCGTTCACTTAAAAAATACTCCAAAAATGGGTAACAGTCAGTTGACGAGTTTGGAAAGATGCTTTTGTGCCAGCTTTTTTCTCAATATTTATCGATAATAATTTTTGATCAATACTTTTAAACGAGCGTCATTATTTGTCTACCATTTGTTCGTCGCAAAAAACTTCGTAACGTTGGCCATTAAAGATCGTAGATTTGGAGATTCCTTCGAGAATCTTTTTTGCCTCTCTGAAATGACAACGATAATGACAACTCCGATATCATATTACCGCGATGAAATTAATTATGCGCGAAGGCTCTTGCACTAATCTTCTCTCGTCCCACGGTTGATAATAAATCTTTGGTAGCGAAGGGAAGGTCACGATGAAACTCTAAACTCCGGAAGGTTCGCCTTTTGTCCATTCGACCGTAAGCTCTCCCCTATCGCGATCCTTCCATTCATGGATAGGAGTTTAAATCTGATTTACGGTGCTTTGGCACGCACACACACACACGCACGCACGAACACAGAAACACATCGTAATTCTCACGAGAATGAGTTGAAATAAGAATGACAGAAAAAACAAGACGAGAGGGAATGAGAAACCAACGATTTACTCGCTGAGGGCATCCAGGATCGGCTTTGTTTAAAAAAAAAACAAAAAAAAAGAAGACACTTTTATCGTTCGCAGCTCGCACACAGGTCAAAGTACGAATGAAAGCCAATACACTCTCGATAAACCTTTCGTAAAGGAGAAAAAAATAAACTGAAATAAAAATAAATGAAAAACAGATACTTTGCGATTGGCTCCTCGATATACTATTTTCTCCCCGGTAGTTTCTCAAGCCTCTCGACTTTATTCTCGTCTTGATTTTTCCGCGAGAGAACCCTGTACCGAACATATCAATTTTTCTCTTGTCTCCTCCATGGTGCCCTCTTTGCTCTTATCGAATGCTCGAGTGTAAACTCGTGCACTCGAGGACACACGCCATGCCCAGAGAGAGAGAGAGAGAGAGAGAGAGAGAGAAAGAGGCTCCTCTCTCGCGCTTGTACTTGCCCTCTTCATTTCCGGGCGTCAGCAATGTGACGAGCACTTGGCGATATAATCTCTCTTGAGCCTTATTCGTATATGTAATGCATGAACACGCCATGGTACATGCATTACATTCATATATACACTGCCCTCCAAAAGTTCCCGGACAAGTGTATAACCTCGGTAAAAAATTACCAAATTCGCGACGCTTTCTACGAAAATTTAAACGATTTATTGCCGGTCTATCGATGAACCCCCCCCCCCCCAAAACGTACGTTTCAACGTTTTCGAAATCGGTGCTGTAAAATCGCACATTCGAAGAATCTTTCGATTTTCTATAAAAAAAAAAGTGGTATATATATTCAAAATCGCGGCTTTTCCGAAAAACGGTGGTACAATTTTTTAAAACTTTTCTATCACAACAAAACGTTTTCTTTTCGCGAAATTTTTTTTTAAAAATCGGAATTTAGCTATTTTTTTCGGTACAGAAATGTTATCCCACCTACACCTAAAATGTTGTAATAATAGTTGTCCCTTACGCCGGATACGTGGTTTGCAAAACAATAACAGTCAATTCATTGTTGAAGAAATAAAAGAAAATTTCAAAGCCCATAGAATACAAAAAGTTTGACAATTTTTCCCCGCATCACTCGCGGTCTAGAGGTCCATTCTTTGTTCTAAAAAATAAACAACATCGAGAATAATTCGAGGTGTAGAGAAACAAAAGTGCGCGTTTGATGGAATTTTCATCAATCGATACTTTTTCGACACACGTGCTGTTGAGCTTTGTATAAAAGCTAGGAGAAATTATTCTATACTTCAATTTTCAAAGTTAACGCAGATTGCCTTTCATTTCAAAGCAAATACTACTTCCGGTCGAAAGATAAGGAGTTGTGGACGAGATGCTCGAAAAAATTGCGTACGACGTACGTAATTTTCTTTTATTCGTTTCGTTTTTATTCGGACAGGGGAACTCGATAGCAAGTGGAGTAAAGTAAGTCGAGTCGGACGCATCGATTACGTTGGCACTGAAAGGCGAGTGCAAACTCGAAAATTCGATAAATATGTCTCGGGTTATTCGCTGAACAAAAGTAAGAAATTCCTTTGTCGACAATACGCGTATATCGGAAGATTCGAAACCGCAAGTTTTTGAATTTTAAGACCATGTTGAACGTCATCGATATTTCAAATTCCGTTTTTTATTTCTCGATGATAAAAAATCGTATTTTTTCAGCTTGATAATTTCCATATTTCACTCCAGCCGCGGGCATTTTGGCAAAAAATACAAATCGCGTTTTCGGAGCAAAGAAAATTCACAAATAAAATAATTTGTTTATTTATAATATTATTATGATGAAATTGCTGCTTTTGCTTTTATTAGCTCGAATCGATCGAACGATTGACGAGAAAATAAAAAGCGACGAATTGATTTGGTCGAATTTTCGAAAAACCGTTTTTTCGATGGATTTTTCGAAAAACTCGCGTGAGACATCGCCGTTACTGCGGACGATTTTGCGATGATTCGTCGGAATCTCGAGTACGATGGTCCATAAAGATTGATTAAGCACTCCCGAAGGAATGGTGCGTGGAAAAAAAGCGTCCGCGAAACGTTCGCGAAAAATGACTGCAAGAAACATCCGCCAACGGGGAATAAATATGACCGAGTTCTCCTCTTTGAGTAAAGGCGTTTGAGGAAAGAGTCTGGTCGTTAATAATTGTGAGGAGGATGCGGAAAAAAATAGAATTTCATTAAAATACACGGGGTCTTTTCTCTTCCACTGATTAAAAAATTATGTTGTCTCTCTCGCTCTCTCCCTCTCTCTCTCTCGTCTCTCTGATACTTAATGAGACACGATGATAGTTTTGATGGTGTAATTAAGCTCGGTTGCGCCGCGAATTTCACCGGTGAAGTGCTATGAAAAAAGTATGAGCTCGAGCACACGCCACGCGTTGGGGGTACTCATCGTAATAAAAAGGTTTGCCGAGTGAAAGAAAAAAAGAAGAAAAAAAAAGAGTAAAGTTCTTACTTCCGGTCTCGTCAGTACGCCGCGTACAGGAAACTTCGTTTTCAACTTTTTTGTCTCGCGATGAAACTTCTCAAGGCTGTGAATAGTCCCATGTGATTATATATATATATACTTGTACAACGCGGGCGTCTTTCGATTAAAAAAAAGCGTATTTAATATTCTCGCCCGATGCCATGTGTCGCAGGGACTTTTTACTCATCAGACATTTTCTTATCAAAGCATGCAACTTTTTTTGCCCACGAGTTACGAACATAATTATACGATGAAAATATCGATGCGCTTCTTTCTCAAAATGGTAACGACGAAGGTACGAGGGTTAGCGAGGAAAAAAATGACAAATCAGAAAAAAAATCAAAATCCAACGAAATAAACTTGTTTCTCTCGTTGGACTTTGTTTTCCCTTTTTTGTTGCAATCGTAATTTTTCGTAAAACATAAAAAGCAAAGCAGCCAGCGGGGGATTAACGCGTGGGATATAATGGAAAGCAACGCGCGTATAATTACCCTGAACATATCCGGTACCGAATTGTCCTCAGCAGCTGGAATCGCGCTGCTGCGCTTATTCCGTCGCGCTGTCATTGTAACGTCAAAACCGGTCGATTCGTTGCACGCAGCGGCTTCGAAAGAGCGAATATGAAACTCCAATTTCGTCACATAAGCGTACAGATATACGAACGTAACGAACTGTGTTGCAAACTGCGACAACACGAGATATATCAGGAGTTTTGTTTGCAGCTGATTGCGACCGGTGGACTTGGTCGAGGGGCTCGTCGTGCCGCTCATAACCGCGCTGTTTTCGTTCTCGATCCTGTCACACACGAACGTACCTCACCAGTCTCCGATACGCTTTTTTGCCCCTCGGACATGTGTGATATTCCTGTTGTAAAATACAAACGTTTGATTATTATATCGGGGCGCTTTGATCGCGCCGCGATTTTCCTCCGTGAAATTTATTTGATTTTCATTTATCGATACTTTATCAACGACTCTATGCTCCTGACGTGCATGCATGTTTTTACGAATATTCCGTTTTCCTGATCTCGCATCCATCGGCTTTCCACCGGAAACGCTCGTTAATCGTATAATCAACGATTATATCAATAAACATATGAGAATCATCGAGTTGACCGGGTAAATGTTTGTCCACCTGACGTCGTTCGGACGATATGAGATAATTATTCGTTCGTCGACGCTGTAATATCATTATTTCCCTCTCGTGATTAATATTTTCATTAAAGTGATCTTTTGAGGTGATCGCATTTCGAAGTAACGATATATTTTTTTCGTGATGTATTTAAGCGTGATTTTTCCATCTTGAAGGACTTTACTGCGAGCTGTTGAAAAAATTGTACCGACGAACGCGTGAAATTAGTAAAATTGACTGTAAATGTTTATTTAATCAACGTTGTTTGAGCAATAAAATGTTTGTCAATTCGATAACGGTAATGTTGTTATTCCGCTTGCGACATTATTTGTTTAATTACGTGCGTGTATTTAATTAGCGATGTTTCGGCAAAGGCTGCATTGTAGGGATACGAAAAATGGACCGTAATTATAATTACACAAAACATGGGTTGTTTCTTCTCGACCGAGTAACTACATTTTTTTAATGAGCAATTTTAACCGCACTCGCGACAAAATTATGATATATCAACGTATGGAAGTAACGAATTTGACCGCGTAAATGTTTGGTCAATTAATTAAGGTGTTGGATGCATGCTGAGATGTTTATTAATTCAGTAACATTAGCATTATTATTTCGTTCGCGTCACTGATATTTTGTATGGGGCGTTTCTCGTCGACTTGCCAATCAAAATTTTGCCGATCGAGTTTGAAAATAATTTGAAAAAAGTGTATGAAAGTTTGAGTTTGAAAGATTATTGATTTTTGGAGTAATTTATCGACTGATTTTTTTTTTCGCTAGTTTCGAGTTCATATCTGTCTCGTCTTTTTTTCTTTCGACACAGATGTTGATAATCATCGGAGTCTCGTTTTTTGTTTCGCCAGCATGAGCAGTGTGAAAAAAGCATATCTTCAAAATGACGAAACTCTGCGTCCCCGATCGGCCGATTCTCGCAATATATTTATACCTTGATAATCGAAAGAAGAATAAGAAAAAAAATGGTTCAAAGGCGTTCAATACGATCGAAGAGGACTCCTCTTTGTTTTTCCTCCCCTTCGGTTCTTCATTCCGACAACTTGGTCTTGTCGCGGCTCAATTCCATTTATAGCCAGCCCTCCTCCCATGAATAAGATGAAAGCTCAACGAGATGGACACTCCACTCGGTACAAACTTGTACAAAAGAGAATCGTCAAACTGTCAACCGCGTGTAAGATTATAACTCGAGACGATGAAACGAGACGAGCAGGGCATTGTCTCGACTCGGTCGAGACTGCGAGCTTTTACCGTCATTTTCACGCGGACGAACAACGAATAACCGCAAATCTACACTTTTTTCCTAATAACATCAATAATATTACAAATCGGGCTAAACTTTTTCCCAAATTTATTGCAAACTATTGAAAAAAAAAAAAATCTCAATTTCGACGGAAAATCTCAATTCTGCAATTAAGGGGTAACACGAAATACTCGAGTTTGAAATATACATCATCGCACGGATGGAAAAAAAAGGAGAAACGAAGAAAATTCATACGAACGTTAAAATGTTGCGATTGTTTTTTCCCCTGCGATTGCAGAATAGAAAATGGCAGACTGATAAATCACTGCTACACGAGAAATCCATTAGTTTATTTTACACACGAGCTAAAGGTATTCCACAAGAATTCATCCCTTCCTCTCTCTCTCTCTTTCATTTATCGGAGCACGTTTTACGGCATCAATTGTCAAATGGATTGACGTTGATGTCTCGAGCCCTCTTCAGAGAAGAGCTACGCCGCGCGTCGAGTCGGCACAAAACTTTTAAATCCATTGTTGAATAAAAGTACACGCGACGGTTTATCCTAACGGAACGTGGCATAACCTCAATGGATACGAATCCATAAATACATATATATATATATACAATTTTTTTGTTGATACCACGAGAACGTTTCTATTTTTGAGTCGTTTTTTATTCGCGAGGGCGATACACGCGCGAACGGTTGATTGGTCTCTCGCGCGCCCCCTCCCGTCGTTTTTAAATGTCTCAATGATTCTCCTTTGATTTGAGGAAAAAAAGGCGAAAAAAAATTATGTTTTTTTTTCTATCGCTTTCGCGCTGGATAAATACAAAAATCGTGGGGAAATTTTCATCATCGCGGATTGAAAACCGTATGGAATTTTCCAGGATAACAGCGGTGAATACGAAATGATAATGTTCATCGAATGGCGATCGCCGTTCGACCAATCGAATAACCCGAACGAATGTATATATACGAATCCCTGAGATAATTGCGGGACTCTGTGTGTGAACGCAGCATCCGAGACAGACACTCGTGCACATTTTGCGTATAAACATTCGACGATCGTTAAGCGATTCTGTAATAACGTTTTAGTCTCGTGAAACATTTGCCCGATTCGTTTAATGCCGCGGGAACGTTTATTAGTTTAAGTAATCAATGGATTATTCCCTCTCGGATCGGCCTGACCAGCTTCTGTTCTCGCTTTCAATGAGAGGGGAAAAGTATCATATGCAAAAATCTTGAAAATCGTTTGTACGATAAAAAATGTGATTTTCAAAAAATCACGTCGATAGATTACAAAAAATATTCTCCTCAAATTTCTGTCTTGTACTCGAGGGTATAAATTAATTTTCAGTTACGTAGAAAAAGCATGATTTTGAAAAACTACACCATTTATCGTCGGAATTTTTCGTAAAAGATAAATCTTCAAAATCATCAATTTAGGAATAATATTTTTCCAAAATGTGTCTCGTTGTTAAAGGAAAGATGAATCGTTAATTATGCCGAAGAAATATGATTTTGAAAAACTTTGGTGGAGAAACTTGTAAGACGCTCGAAACAAAAGTTTCGCAGCTTCGGAACTCGGAGGAGGGAATCTCGAGTGTAGTCCATTATTGCAACAATTATCAAAGGATATACGTCTCTTCCACTGGCATAAATTTTAACGAGTGGATCGTTTGAGAATAAAAGGAAAAAAAAAGAGAAACGAGAAAACACCGGAGATATCTCTGTGTGGGTCTTGAAAATTTCCGGAAGAGCGATGAGAGAATTCGAACGAGAGGATCGCGAAAACAATCTTGAAATACGCCCAACTCTCGTACAACCGTGAGGATCTCGTATTTATATTCGAAGAAATATAATGGAAACTGTATAAGAAACTCTCGAATTATATGTACATCCATCGCGATAACAGCTCTCCTACAACTTTTGAATTTTGATTTGACGTTACTCAAACAACGCCCTCTATCCATTTAAACTTTGACCGGCGATTGTATTCAACGACGTGATGAAAACAAGAGCAAAGAAAAAAAAACGACATTTCGGAGCAGTCGTCGAAAACGTGATTATCGGAGTAAAAGTCACGGAAACGAGAGTGAGCGAAAGTAAACGAGAATGTTAAAATAAACTTTTCAAAAAAAAGCGACTGATTTTCTCGTTGAATAATTCTCGGAAATGAATTTTTCATTTTTCCGCGCAGTCGTGTAAATTTCGATTCTTCGCGATTAATTTTCAAAACGTTTGTCCATGAAACTTTAATAAGCATGACGAATTTCGCGTTCATTTTTTTTTCATCGCTAATCCCGTAGGTTTATCGAGAAATTATTAGAGGAGAGAAATAAAAAAAGGGAAAATCGAAGAACGAGGAGGAAAATGTTGAAGATTCGAGCTGGAAATTTTATGATTCTCATGTGGGAGAATGGAAATTCGTCTCGAGTGTCTTTTATTCGAGAACGAGAGTAAAAATAGTACAAAGTTCGATGGCAGTTTGAGTCTCCGCGTGGGTACAATGACGGGGAAATTGTGGAAAAAAAAAACATGCGTTCGAAAGTCGGGATGAGAAATTTCTCCCGGCGCGTGAGGATAAAAAATTGTCGTGAACCGCGTGTTTTTTTGCTTCCAGAGCGTCTCCTACAATAGGCATAAGTGCTCGCTAGTTAACCCCCCGGCGTACGGTATAGGAGGGAAGGATCGATGGATTAAGAGGTTTACGTCATCGTTTTAAACGCCTGGAAGAATAAAAGAGAGGCGAATGCCGGCGGCACACGCGGCTGCGTTTTTATTTATTTCTCCATTTGCATACGACGTTTATGGAGTCCGCGGTCGTTTTCCTTTATCGCATTAGGACGGGGAAAAACGATTATACATGTCCCGGAAAAGTATAATATTCCCGCGGCAAAAGCAAAAAGATCCCTCGAGTGTGTATTCAAAGTTTGCGCGCAAACAATTAAAAAACGAGATAAATCTCGCTTGTTGCTGTTCGGCAGGTTCGTATCGTGAAAATGACGACGATAACAATTTTATGTCGCGAGGAAAATTTTACATTCGAAATTATACGAGAACGTATCATTTTGGAGTATTTTTATCTTCCTGTTTCGAGTAACGTGCAAATTGACAGTAATATTCGTTATTTTTTTAGCATAATTCGTCGAAGAAATGTTTTTTTCTATTTTATTTATCGATCGATCGTCGATTCGATCGATTTTTGAGTGGAAAATTAGGTTGGAAGCTCGTTTGAAAACGAACGAGACGCCGAGATGGAGAAACTCAAGGAAAAAATGAGATTATTCTCGCAAATGACGACGAGGAATTTCCCAAAGATTCTCTATAGTCGCAAAAATTCAACGCCATTATCAATCGAATCGATTTGAAAAGTAAAACTCGCGATGACATCAAAGAACGAAGGATTGAAATAAATAATGACGATCCTCGTAATTGATGGTCGATTTAACACGAAACGCCCCATATTTGCTTACGATTTCATGCAATTTTCACATGTAAGCCATATTATAGTACGCAAAGCATGAATTACCTCTGATGTTCACCCACGAGGATTCGCTCGACGGTTTTTATCTCAATCTCTCGATCTTTAAAAAGGGCACAGATTGAATAAACAATTAATAATAATATCCGAACAAGCGCAGGAAGAAAACGAATCAGCCGTTACAAGAGAGAAGAGAGCAAGAGTGGCGCGATTAAATGAATTCTGCGCTCGATACAAAGAGGATAAAGTCAAGCCCCAGAGTCCGCAGTGAGAAAAATCAATGCTAATCGCTGAAAATCGAGATTTAGCGGGCGAAAATTTATCCCCGGCGTGCCTTGGCATTTAAAAAGGCTTTGGAAGCTCGAGAGAACTCCATCGCACGTGCCAACGCCGAGTCTCTAAATTCTCATCTCAATTCGTATCGTACTGCGATAAAAGAATATAAATTCACAAATTCGCGAATTTCAACCGTATTGTTTCAATGTTTTTCGCTAGGATTCGATTACGAGGGTACATACATGTTTTGCTAATCGTACGTGCGAAAAATGACGCGACGAAAAGTCTCGTCGTGGGAGATCGCGATACAAGATAGTAGCGTATAGAATTATACGTGAAAGGGAATAGAGGATTAGAGGTCGTGGAAGAAAGAAACAGCGAGGAAAAGATCAACGCGGGATGTTTCCTTAATTTCACGCACGTTAAATCTTTACGAGCAAACACGTTGTTGCAGTAACCAGCGGCGCTTTTATAGAGTTTTATCGATGTATTTCGAGAAATACGCGCATCTCACATCACACACTCGCTCGAATGTATTGTATGGACACTCGTATGTAAAATCAAAGCTGAACTCGTTGCACTGTAATTTCAGGGCGGGGGAAGGGATAGGGAAAGCCGCGCTCTTTGCCATTCAAGAGGGGTTCGCCCGGTTATCGCGAGCAAGTTCACCGAACGGCGTCCGCGAGCGGACTGACATTCACGACACACGACGCTCGCTTCTCTCTGTAAGTCGCTGCGTCGCGACGTCTATACATATACAATTAGGGTGTCCGTTAATCTCCGAGTTGGCTTTTTTTCGCGTGGGCATGCCGGAAAGCGTTGCTGCACAGCCCAAAAACGATGTTGGACGAAAAAAACTGATCGTCCCGTGGCGGTCACTCGAAAAACTTACTCTACCAGCCAATTTACGCAAACTTGTATATAACTTGCAGGATACTCGAAACATCTTAAGGGTGTAAAATGATACATCTGTTATATTATATTATATTACGTTATATTTGTTTATATTTGTTTATCATTGTGAGCTGGCGGGAAAAAATCTTGAAAGCAGTTGGAAAAATGCCGCAAAAAATGTTCGATTCTCGATCGTGTTGTAAAAGAGCCTGCGGAAAATGCCGGTGCGTTTAATGAACGATATCTCTGAATCTGAACGGCAAATGTCACCAAAATTTTGCGCCAAGCGTCGTCAAACTCCGACCCATTTATGGTTCTCGTTGAAACGGGAAACCTTCGTAACAATTTTGAATAAAAGTTCCATCGGAAACAAGGTCAACTATCTATTCAAAAATACATCCTACCTGCGCTGTACTAATGAGAGAACTTTTCGTGAAATTCAGGGAGAAACAAACCGCGAGATTTGCCGTAAAAAAAAAAAATACAAAAATTGAAAAATCAGCTGATTGTCTCGTACGATTAAACATTTTTTTTTCTCAAACCCGCGCACCGCGCTGCTTTTTGTTTTTTTTTACTTTCGTTTTCAATCGCACGATTTTGCGAAAATTGGAAAAAGGCGTGATAAATAGATATTTTCGTTTTTTTTCATTTAGACTTTCAGGCTCTTGATTTTTCGAGGATCTTTAAAGGTCTCGCGTGGTATCTCGATAAAAGCGATGGCGCAAACTCCCTGTATTATACGGTTCGCATGCATCCGCACTCAACGACGTCGAAATTTATATTGCGCTCGTACGGCGTATGAGACATTCCGAGCGAAATCGTCAAGCCGAAACATTCTTTTTCTTTTTCGAATTTCATTGGTCGCGACGTTACGTAATAACATTTTTTGCGCAATTTTACGTCATAACCGTGGAACGCGTCATTTTTAATGCATTTAGTGAGAAAAGACGATGAGCGTTTCTTAAAATGCGAATAAAACACGTTTTTAGTACGCAAATCCCATGAGACTGGAATCACCATCGGGTCAATGAAGAATTGCGGGAAAAAACGGCAAACTATCGAACGTACGTTTTTTTGATCGCACAATTTTGAAAAACGAATCGAATAATCTTCCGAAAGATCGAAATAAACAGAAGCTGAACGAAACATCGGGCATTTTCGGAAATACGAACGAAATCCGACTCGATCGATGTGTTTTCAGAGTGGACCAAACGAAATTTGGAAAAAAAAGTGACGAAAACATAGATTTCGAAAATTTTGAAACAGAACGGCAATTACGTTGAAACGCGGTTAGAATTACGCGAATGCAAAATTGCGGCGAAAAGTTGGCAGTTTTGATGATTTTTTTGATTTATTTTCACGCGATTTCGAAGAATCGAGAAATATTTTTGCTCCTCGGTCCAGAGCATTTTTGTATCCGAAATTCGAGATGCGAGAATGTCTCGAGATATTCCGGCGTCGATATTTAATCGCCGATACACATTTCCCGGCGATACACGGAGAATCATACTGACGGCGATTATGCGAGGCGGGAGGGGGGCGAGTCTAATTTCCCGTAGCTAATTTTCGTGTTACCGATTAACGGGATCAGATTTTAATTGCATTTGAGCGATACGACGCGCGTTTCGTGAAACTGCCCGCCGTGCGAGATATCCGCTCTCACCGTGAATTTCAGCCGGCAAAATATCGATCGATAGCACGAGGACCAGTCGCGAATTGCGAACATTCGTAACTACGCACGCCAGTTTTTTCCCTCATGCGTGCTTGACGATGCCTTTTTCACGAAAAAAAAATACTAAGACGTCTAAAAAATCGATCTTTCGAGAGCAAAAAAAAAAGAAAACATCCGCCAATTTGTCGTCATTAAGGTAGTTCTATAGTTTTATCGTTTTCTTAAGATTTTGTTGAAAATTTGAATACGTATTCTTTGATGTCATATATACGTGTGTAATACATTTTGGAAGGTTTTACCACGTGGAAGTTGAGATATTTATTGGTAAAAATCACAATTTTCGGTAGTCTCTCGTAAGAGCGCGTGTTAAAAGTTGCATTTTCATCAATGAATATCTTGGCTTCTACGTGGTGAAGCCTTCTAAAACTTTGCATACATTTTTATGCAACATCAAAGAAGATTTCTTGAGTTTTCCAAAAAAATCTTAAGAAAATTTTTTTCTCAATTTTTGTAATTATAGAGCAAGCACATATCACCTGGGATGACCGTGAATTTGGAGTATGCTCTTTAGTCGATTTGCAACAACTTTTCTTATTTAACTGAAGCCCGCGAACCATTTTGTATGTGAGAAAAACTGCAAAACAATTTCTCGATTTGAATCTAACGATAGAACTACCTTAATTAATCGCTGTCTCAACTTTTCTGCATTACCAACTTACATCGCTTTATATATTTTCCACCAGAGGACGTTTTTTGCACGCTACGATCCATCGTTCCGGACCGAAACTTCTTCAAAGTTATATACAACGATCGCTGTGCATACATGCCATAAAATAACAGAACGGCAGCTCCTTTCGCAAAGTAGAAAAAAAGTTTGTTGCCTTCGGGCTTGTGCAAATTAAGCTCGCTCGTTTTTTCCTCCTTTTGCATGGAGTGCAAATTCGGAATTCATCGGAGAACACACGAGAGTCTCGAATTTCGTAAATACAGGAAACACCAATGAACAAAACGAATCGAAGCACAATTGATTTGAAATAATTTGAAATAAAAAGCCGAGAATACGTCAATTTCAAATTAACGCAATTTGCGGAATCAACGATTTTCAAAGGGGGAAGAGCGAAAATTATTCTCGAGCGAGTTTGACAAAAAACCAAAAAAAAAAACAGCCTCAAAATATTGAAAAAGCTTATTTTCTCTCCGTATCGAAGAGATTCATTATTTTAAGTACGCTCGAATTATTTTTCCTCCGCGAATGGAATTATTTCAATTAATTCGATATTTAAAAAGGAAAACACGTTTTCCGATGATTTATTTCGTTTGTCCTACGAGCGATGGTTACGCTCAAGTTTCCATCGTATTCTGTGGTTGCTTCAAAAATGCCTGCCACAACGTCCTTAACGTTTCAAGTTGATAAATAAACGTCCTTGAACATCGAGAAAAGTTTAGGCAAAACGTTTTCATTTCGCACGCTCCCCAATCGACTGTTTCGCGTTGTCCATTTTCTCTCGCACCACTCGTACTACGGATTTTCCGAACGAGATCACTAGCAACGTGTGACAACAGCCACGATCGCCTCGAGGGACGAGAGGACCACAGTCAGCGGCGGAAACTTTCCGCCAACGATAAGGAGACTCCAGCGTGGAGATATTTTTTTCATCAAACGAGGATGTTTCTCCATTGAAACGTACCGATTGTATTTTGCACAAAAAAAACAAAACCGCGTACGATATCGAGATTTTCGCGAATGGAAAAGAAAAGTCGACGAAGAATTAAAAATACGTCGAGCTTCTTCTTTTATTTCACTGGAAAATCTAATAAAAAGTCAAGGTATCCAGCAGGGACTTGGCAAAGAGGCGTAATCGAAAATTTCGACGAGGCTGGCCAAGAGCGAAGCTAACACACCAGCGAGAGAATAAAAGTGGAGAGAGTCAAGCTGACAGGAAGCACTACAGAAGTACGTACTACAGAGTTTTTCAGCGGTACAAAGGTTACTCGAAAACTGGAGCTTTCGTCAACGCGTACGAGGCAACGCCGAAAGACGTTGATTGCGGCGGTGAAAGTTGCGAGATCAAAGCGGCCGACATAAATCTTTTTTAAATTCGGAAGGAAATATGTAACGAGCGATATCAGCTGGAGCGACGAAGGGACGAGGCGATTGTTGATGTTTTTCGTGCAAATTTCACCGGTCCAGCTTTCGGCTTAATTGTATAAAATCTCGCAGGAGGCAAGAGTATAGCTAGTGAATAAATAATCATGGAAAAAAGCGTGTAAAAATGACAGTGAAAATAGCTTTGGATTCTTAATTTGTCTTTGAACGATTCCGAGTGTCGAGTGCCTTGTATTTCGAAAATAATGAAAGTCCCAGTGTACCAAATGATGCGGTGCGAGCGAGAGAATATACGATGGCTATCCTATTCAAGACAAAAGCTGCCGGATATACTCAGCTGGTACAACAGCTTGCCAACACCTTGGTATAATATACAAAGGGCTGTGTTTCGTGCACAACATCGACACGTACTACACACACATATATATATACATATATATTATATATATATAGAAGAGTATCAGGGTGCATTCAACGTAAATTCATCTATATTCGACTAAATTGATGCTGCACCCACATATGGGGCATTTCACGCGAATAAATCCCATTTTTTACCATCAATAATCACCCGTGTAATTTCACAGTATATTAAATATTAATAAAATCAATAAATAGTTTTATTGCTTTATAGTCGATGAACCGTTGTTGTTGCACATTTGATCATTCTCATTTCACGAAAAAGACGACAATCGCTATCGGGATTTCGAGCGAAATCTTCTTCGAAACCCTCCAGCTCTACGGATATGAAAAATTTCGGAAGCTTGTCGCGTGGAGAGCGAATGAAATTCGCCATTATTCTAATAACCATGGCGCGTGTGAACGATGAATTTATTCGCCCAATTCGAATTGCACGAATAAACTTGTTTGGTTTCAGTGATTTAACAGACGGACGCGTGTGCACATAGTTTATCTGCAAATGAATATAGCATGTTTGTATGCATTAGGGTGGTCGAAAAAGTCAATTTTTTTTTCCATTTTTCAAGCAAAAAGCCAAAGTTTTGGACTTGAAAAAAAAACCCTCGCGAGAAGATTTTTCGCGTTTTTGTCATTTATTAAATAATATTGAATTAAGTTTGCTAAATTTCAATGGCGATTTTGCCGAGAACTCCAAACGCATTTAACCCCAGTATGACCTACAAATAACCTCATAAACATCGTCAATGATTTATTAATATTTATTCATTCGCAAATAGCGTTATTCATTCCGTATTTCCGGGTCGAATTCGTCTCGACACCCGCCACAACGCGCAAAGCGGAAAAACATGCCCTTTTCTCTGACAAAAAACTTGGATGACCTTGAAACAATGGAAAAAAGACGTAAATTGTAAAAAAAATGAACGTTACTCTGTATTTTTCGAAGGGAAAAGCCATTATCGTGTGTATGTTTCTCGTGCCTCATCCTGTACACGTGTACATAAATATCTTTAATAGTACGCACATCAAATGGGAAAAACTAAAGGGAAGGGATAATTCAAAGGTGTGAATTGAGGAGTGTTGACCGATCCGTAATTTCGATCAAATTCGATATCCCTCATAGCACAATTGAAATTCAGCGATAGTGGTTCGACTGTGCACGCGTCGAGAGCTGATACTCGTGTGGAATCGAATTGCTCAGTCGCGTCTGGAAAGAGCGAGAGCGAGAGAGAGAGAGACAAACTGAATGACGAGGGGATGTACACGATATCCGCGCGGATTACGATCACGTATTGTTGTCGAGGCCTATGTTAGGCAAATATCCTATAACCTTGTTCCAAACATATAATACACATAACACATATATATATATATATATATATATATACACACGATGACGAAGAATTTTATCCTGGATCGTTTCTTCGTTAATAAATGTTTAATTTTCCTCTTGATTAATCAATGGCGGCATATTTTTACGAGCTCCAGAAAAAATGCGATATAATTGTGGTTCTCGCGATTCCCGGATTCTACGATTCCTCAAACGGTAAAATTTGTTTAACGAAATCCTCGATAAAAAAATTCAAATTCGTTTAAGATTTAAGATCGTTGGGCGCAAACGTCTTTGAACCGTCACGATTTAGCATTGATTTTTTCGGAAAATTAAAAGTTTTTTTTGGAAGATTGAAATTTTGAAAAGCACGCGTTTTTTAACCGAATTTTTGTTGATGTCAGAGGGACGCGTTTCGAAACGGGAAATGCGTGTTGCTCCGGCGCTCGCGGTGATTTATTTTTTTAAAATGGCTTTCACGAGACACGTGACAATCCTATCGATGTTGCTTTTTTTTTTGTTTTCGTGTCACGTATTATTTCTGGGCACACGGTACTCTCTAACGCGTAAACAATGAGGCTAAAAAAGAGTATCGTTGCATATTCACGTGCGGAATCTACGTATATCGGGTTTGCGATGTTTACAAACGTACGTTATGCACGAGGAGTCTAAATATATGTCATCCGTGTCACAAACACGATGAATGTGGATAATAATACGCGTTTACAGAGTGCGACACAACTCATTGCCGACAATTTGGAGTTTTTGGCATTTGTGACGTTATTTCAAGGCCAAAAGTAGTTTATTATTTTTTCGTACGAGCAAATTCCGACGAGTTATCAATTGCCGGAGATTGAGCCAATCGAATGAGCGCGAGGAGGTACGGAAAACTCACGCATTTTCAAAATTTTCGAAAAAAAAACATTTCAAAACGAAAAAATGTGCAAAAACTACGTTTTTCTGTATTCAAATCGGATCTTTTCTTCAAAAACTCTTTCGCTACCCTTTTGCCCTCGTCTCTGGCACTGGACGACAGCGCCCTCTGGAGTTACTCCGAGACCCGGGAATAAGTGTGGAAATCTCCTTCAGAATTCGTAAAATCAAGGAGACTTAAACGATGACTTTTCTCATTAAACTTTACAGCTGCGTCAATTGAACTACAAAATTCATCTTGATATCTTTGAGCGACATCGCGCGGACAATTTATGCGATTAAACGTCTTTTTAATTAATTTCTCATTACTCGACGATTTTCCTCCACGTTTTAGCAGCATGTGACACATCGTCCTTTGCCCTCAACGCTCATCTGAATTACGATAATTAATGAAACCCGGCCGGTAATTCAGAAAAAAAATGTGATCCAACCGTTTCGAACGGTGAGTCGAAAAGAATTATCAACACGATGCATTAAACATGAAAAGTACGGCGATATAATGCGTTAAATTTACGAATTGCCATTGTAGAGAATGAACAAAAGAAAAGTAACCTAAAAATACACAGTCCTTGTACAGAACAAAGTACATGTATATACAGGGTGCCTCACGAATGATCTGCAATACCGATAGAGAAGATTTGTGACGTAATTTCGAGCATTCCTGGGACACCCTGTATACCGGTATATAACTCCGCGAACGTGACGATTTTCGCTCCATCATGCTCAAACAAACGCGACGAGCGGCGTGGGTTCTTGTATAGTTCGTATGTATAATGTTTGTCGGGTGCATACCGCGCGCCCCCGTGTAGTAGATTGTTCTCATATTCTCGTCTCTTTCACCCCAGAAGAGAGGATGTGTGAAAAAAAAGAGAGCCGCGAGAGAGAACGAGTAAAAGGCGCCTTGTCTCTACTTCTCTGTGTGTGCTTTGTACACGGCGGGAAAGGGGGAGGGGGGAAGTAGGTAGAGACCGGAACTTACACTTCGCGTCTCGTAGTTTCTACGGGCGAGCCTTTAGCCAGGGTTACTAACGTGATAGGATTCACATACCTTCCGGTCTTGTCACCGGGAACACACAGAGAGAAAAAATCCCAACGGTAAGAGAGAAAGAGAGAGAGAGAGCAACCGAGTATGTATACTCAACGATATTCAAGTGCAGAGTCCAGTGACACATACGTACACATGTAACGTACGTGTATCATAACGCGTTATATCTTCCGCACACGTCTCTCTCTCTCTTTCGCTCGCGCGATGCGCCTCACTAGCGCCTCCTCGCGGGCCCGCCATACAACATCGACCTCGCTCCTTTTCGCTTTCGCGCCCTTTTATATACGACGTTTTCTTCCTACGTGTGTACAGTGTGCACTCTGGGCAAATCTCGCCAGCGGTGTCACATTCAGCGCTCGTACTTCATACGTTATCAAAAAACGCTTTTCGTTTTATACACCGAAAGGTCAAGACATATTTCTTTTCACCCACGGGGATATATACATGCATGTATGCACGTCGCTACACGTGTATATGCGTAATATGACATTGGGATTTTTACCTTTCATAGCTATTATTATTCCTCTCGTTTTCCCAACGAAAAGTCCAACAACAAGCGCTTGGTTGAGTGAAAAGTTATTAATGCGTTCATCGAATCTACGTGTCTCTGGATTTCGATTCTTTTTTATCACTACATCTCGTGTACGAAAACTTTTTACGACTTTAACGTGTTTTTCGTCAAACTACGCGTCCCTTCGAATGACTTCTTTCGACTACCCGGTTCGGTATGAAAAATTTGCTTCTAGTACCGTTTCTCGCCACGAGAGCGTCGCTAGTGACTGGGCCCCTTTCCCCCACTTTCACTCTCACGCTCACTCTGGTGAGCCCAAATAAAACGATTTTTACCCGTGGGTAATTCAAATTTCTTCTTTATCGATCGTACGTCGTGGTACGAAATTTTCACTGAAACGACAAGCGCATACAGTCTCATTGATATCGTATTTTCTACCTACCTCGAAGGCGAATTATTGAGCGTATAACGTCGTTTGCAGAGATGAAATAACGGGAAAATTCTTTCGATATGTTATTTCACGGTTTCTTGACGTCGTTATAAACGTATACATTCGTTGCATGCACTCGCTTCCCCGCGATTCACATATTTGTGTGTGCGTGCAATGTGCTCGCTCCACTCGATCTTTTGTAATTTCCCTCGATTCTTGTGGAAATATATCTCCCTCTCTCCCTCTTATTCCCGAGCGTATATACATATTTATCAATGCCTCTGTGTCTACTTATCGTATACGTACATGCGGATATAAATGCTTTTCTCCTCACACACATGCACGTCGCAAAAAGCCCGTTTATAACTGGAGCTGTTCGGCATCGATTGCGCATTTCAATTTTCAAGACTTACAAGCGAATTCATCCCGCTGTGTACGCCGTATAAATAGTTTTTCATTGAAAAGACTTTTTTGTTTTGCTTTTTTTCCTTTTGTACATTAAATCCAACGGAGAACGCGATTTCCATTGAGAATGACGTTTAAAAGCACTTTTCCGTAATTGTACTTTTATTTGCAATTTCGTCTCTAAAAACACGAAAATACCTGCACGATCCTCGTTGATATTATTAAACTGATGTAAAAAAAGAGATTTGATTGTTTTTGAGAAATTCGAGAAAAATACGACCTTCCACCGCTCGTAATAAACGTTTTTTTCAACTTCCCTTTACACTCGACTGTTATCTGAATATTTAAATTTTTCGAAAAACAATTTCAACGAAGAAACTATCTCGAACCATCGCCACCTCGCTGATGGGTAGAAAAATAAATTATTTTATTCTCTCGTACGGATTAATTGGAGCCAATGGTATTTATGAAAAAAAAGAGAGGAACCACCTGGGAAATTCATTTTGCTTCGAAATCCGATAGTCGATAACGATTATACATTCGTTAAAATAATCTGCGACATTTACAACGCGATTAAAAGAGGACGAAAGATTAAAAGAGGTTTTCCATCAGAATTTACGTGAATTTTACACAAAGCTGATTAAAGGCATGACGAATTTTCACTCATCGAAATTTCAATGTTTTTTTCCACGAAAAAATCCACGAAAAGAAAGGGAATAAATTTTCGCACAACTTGGGAAAATAAAAAAACGAAAATCTTTTTCCTCGATGCGAAACACCTTTGCTGGTGGATCGATTTTACACGCAGCTGGAGGAGAGGGAAAAAACGAAGTAATTGAAATCCTGGATATTCAATTTCCCACCGCGACTCTTAAGGAGTTTCGCTTTCTAACGTAAGAGCGCGATATATTTATGCGATCTAGAATTCCGTAGCTTCAAATTGAGAATTCCCGAGATCCTCTGTATGTATATATTACATGGAACTTTTATAAAACATACATGTACATGTATATTAGGGTGTCCGTTATTTCGTACCTCGCATTCGCATTTTATCAATACGGGACGCGATTATATTTTTTATTTTTGAAAAAAGAGAGGTGAAATAAAGTGTTGTCACCGATATGAAACTTTTTTCATCAAAAAAGGTTCGTGATCGAAGCGCAGAAATAATTAAAACCCAAAAAGTGCAAAAACCGCACTTTTTCGCAATAAAGCATTCGCATTAAAAAAAAAACAATTCAAACATTGTTCGTAGGCTGTGAAAATAAGGGGAAAAAAGTCAATTGGAGGTATAACGGATACCCTAATGTGTGTATACGTAATACATGTAAATAGTCGGAATATAAACGTGATTTAGCCTCGATCGCGATCTCTGGATAAATCTCGACCATTCGCAAAGAAACCCATGGACCGAAACAGAGCTAAATAACATTTTTCTGTTGTTCATTGGATTTGGTATCGAAATTATATCTAGAAAATTCGTAAACGTGTTATCAATTTTTCTACAATGAAATTATGCTAATAACGGAGTAGGGAAAAAATGATAAAGTACAGTCCCTAAAAAATGATCACGTTTTTTCATGCAAGGTCGAATTAACGAACGAATCGATGATTTTCATTGTTCACATGATTTATCAAACGAGAGCCATCGAGCTAGCGACAGTGTCTCCTACATGTTCAAACAGCACATAATTTCGGGACTAACGAGAGAGGAGGATAGTTGAGAGGAGGCGGTACATCCATGTGATTTAACATGATTTAATGTTCACGGTTGCTACCTCTCTTATTTTTTATCGCCACGATAATTCTTTATATTCACTGAGATGTAAGTTGGAACCGCTAAGAAGCAGGCCGTCATGACAAATCCGTGCACCAATTTTTCCTGAAAAACAATACAATTGTTGAAGAAAAGTCTTTTTCGGTCCCGACCCTTTTTTGCGTTTCTTTTTCATATTTTCATGAAAATAAAGCAGACGGATAATAAATGTATAAAATAGTCGATGCCAGGCGAGTGTTGGGAAGCCACGCACACGCGAGAACGCGTACACGTGCAGCTTACACGCGATTATATGAATATATGTATACGAAAATAGAAATACATTATATAACGATCCCGAGTTGTAATATGTATTTTTAGCTTTTTTTTTATCCCCTCGGCGCTCCTTTACGTTTCCATATTCCGACGGACGCGACAAGGACGCATGAGGGTCAACGAACCGCAAACAATACCGCGCGTTTGTTTGTTTATTATTTCTTCTCATTTTTTTTCTGCTTTTTCGTTCGCTTTTATCTGCGATGGTTTTTATTCGTAACGAGAGCGTTACGAATAAAAACAGATAGTTTTATGTCGCAACGGATTGTATTCGAGGAACGAAAATATACGTGAAAACGATTTTTGCCGAGGACAATAACGAATCTGCGGGCGCGTTCCTCGATGAATTAACGCGGAGTGCGAGACGATGAAAAATTTCTGTTTTCTTTTTCGTGGTATTATTTAGAGCACGATATTTCGGGCTTTCGCTCGATTTTAATCCGTATTTACGGATCAATCCGTCGATATGTTCGCGTTTTCGGCGAGAAAACATTTCGTACGAGATAGGGGGAATAATCATGATGAAAAAAATATTGCTATGAAATCCCGAGCTTAGAGCGGGTTTCGCAATTCGCGAACGAAAATACAAGCGTTGTTGGGGCGATTATTGGTTATCTACACATTTCGCGATATCATAATTGACAAAAGGAACATGATCGAAGATTTGCATGCATCGATAACAACGGCCTGCGATAGCGAAGCGGTAAAAAAGGGGGGCCCCTTTTTTACCTTTCCGCGATCACTCGCGCGGAATCGCCCGTAGTGCGGACTCGGTGGCGCCACGTGTCCTGCGTTTATCGCACGATCCTGCGTTTTATTGCACGATACACGACGGAAATGAGAGAAAAAATAATAATCCCGACGAATACGAGCTTTGGTCAGAGATGAAATTTGCGACGCGAAAACCGAACATTTTAATGTTATGCTGCAAAATACACGAAACGCCGAGTTATTTTTTTTCGAAGGTTGAAGAAGTTTTCTTTCTCCAAAGCGCATACAACAGCCCATTTCCACTCTCATCCCCCTATTATCATCGACGCCATAACCAACAATCGAAAAATAACGTCGCCATTAACCGATGTAAACGGAAAAATTTGAGTTATACACGATATTACGCAGTTTTGTAAAACAAAAGAAAATGCCCGCGTTATCATCGTAATGACGCGTTATGGCAAAATGTATATTTTCGGAAAATCAATAAATTCGGGGGTTACGCGACCTTCATAAAGCCTGAAGGACGAGCAAAGAATACACAACCGCGCCGCGATCACGCCCGTTTACGCCAGTTTTGCGCGAAGCCTGTTCCCGTACGTGTCACATGATACCATCCAGCGAGCTTTTTCTTTTTTTCAATCTCACCACTTTAGATAGAGACTCTCACAAAGATTTCTACCTGGCCCAAGATGGCCGACAATAGGAAATTTAATACTCTTTCTTTTATTTCGCGTTAATCACAAAGCGTGGAACTTACCGTTAAAGATATTCGCACACGAGGTGGAGTGGCAATGGCGTTTCCTCTCCTCCCCACCAAGATTGCCGATTCCACAATCGGGAATTTCGTTAAAAGTTTACCGGCGTTTATCATTGTTGATCCGAGGAGAGCGATCGAGAGGAAAACAAAACGTGTACGGTACCTGAAGCGAAAGGAGGGCAATGTGGGACGGGAACGTTCGCGCTTTTGGAAGGCAGATGGCGATTGAAGGCGCTGCGTGCTCACTTCGACGGTTTGACCAACTTGAAAATTCGCAGGATCGGCGTGTGAGAGCGCGTCGGGTTTTCTCTCTCTCTATTGTTATAGAAAGTGCTTAAAGTTTACAAGCTCACGCTGTCGCGCTTCTTGTTTTGTGCTCTAGGTGCTCTTGATTTTGCGACTTGCTTTTTCTTCACAAAATTTCGTTCTTATCGCTGAATCTACGGCGACGTGATAAAACGACACGGCAAACAACACTGAGAAACTTTCGTACTGTGTTTGTTATTATATGCTATAGTGCAGCGAAACATACATGCCGCGCGCCGCGGTGAGATGGCGCTCGGGTCATTTTTTCTTCGCAAACTCGCGACAAACGAGTCACGCGCGGATTCGCATGGAGGTTTTTGATTCAAGCGTCACACACGTGCAAATTCGAGGTAAATATCGCTCGTCGATGTTTTGGGAGAATAATGTTTTGCAAAATTTTTCTTTCTTTTCTTTAGAAATTATTCCAAATTACAAAGTGCCGCTTGCCGCCCCAGCTCCGCGACTCTTCGAGGCGGACATTTCAGCGATTTACGGAAGTGACTCTAATAAAAACAATTGCCTCCATGGATTGTTTTTCATCACGTAAATATATTGGTTAATTGTTCAAAATCATTTCGCATAAACAATTAGTCAAAATTTACAATTATGATTGCAAAGGCGATTGTTTTCGTGTTACTCTTCTAAAAATGTGTTTAAAAAAATGCACTCGTCTCGTTCGGAACGATCGCTCGATCAAATGTTACCGTATTATAAATAATTGCACTTTTTTGTCTTGCACTCATGGTACTTGATTCCGTTTTCCAAAATGTTTTCATCGGATATTTGATCTTTGATTATTTCATCTTTCCAGAGATATGAAAATAGTTTTTTGAGATTCTCTAAAGTATCGACTCAAAGTTTCATTTCGTTGATACATAAATTAAAAAATGATATTTTTTTTGTAGAAATAACGCCGAGTATCGAACGACTTGGAATTTCCAGTTGAAAAACTCAAATACTTTCGCTTCCGACAAATGTCGTATTACCGATTCTTTATTTTTTCAAAACCCTCGACAAGGCGAATACACTCGATGAAAATTGTTGAGTACGGCGTGGTTTTCAATTAAATTACTATGTATATTCACTATTCGATTCCATTTCGAGGAGTCGATAACGTCGCGTACGTCGTATACTTAATGACGATAATTCTTGATATTGACGGCAATGTAGACTGGCGTCGCTGCCAATCCAATCGCTATGGCCAACCCGTGTAGGACTTTTTCCTGCGATTGAAACAACGAGAAGAAGGATTTTAACAGAAAAGTAGTAAAACGTGCGAGCTCCTGAAATTTTCTTGGATATAGCTGAAGGAATTTGCGTAATCTTTTTTCGAAAAATACAACGCAGCAGTGATATGATCATTGATTAATTTAATTTTGGAAAATTTGGGAAAAAAATTGTTCGAAAAGTTACCGTCGAAGTTGCGTTCAATCGTTCGATATTCGTCGATTTAGGTTATAATTTTTACCGTATCGAGTTACAGGAAGAAATAAACGTCACGTGACAATGACGAACAAATTTCGATGTACAAGATTCGCACGAGCTTCGATCGTCGATATAAATGATTTGAGAAATATCCACATTACGCAATAACTACAAAGTGCGTTGAAAAAAGAAGAATAGCGAGTCTGCTTACAGGAAACGATATCCGGACCCTCGGTGGCGTAGAGATTGTGTTGTTTCTGCTGGGAACGAGAAAACGTCCCGTCCGCTGGCTGACTCTGAGAGCCTTTTGAGCGATCAACATTTTCGATGTTTGCGAACAGTTTTTTCGTCTCGAGGTAAAACACACGACGGTACGTCGATGGCCACGAGAATGCAGTTCTCGCAATGAAAAGGTTGGACGAGAACAGACTGCACTGCGCGAGAACGTCCGGCTGCGTTCGATATGTACTCGCGAGTCAAACGGATGTTGAAGAAAAATGGTTGATATTCGATTTTATTAATAAATTTATGACTAAATTTATGACAACTGTACGAAAAATGATCTTGTTCTTAACAGCGAATTTATCCGAAATATCGATCGCACTTCCGCCATTTTGTACCGCAGTTTTGAATTGATTAATTCGGATTTGATTGTACCAACAGTTTCGATTTATTTATGGGCCTTTTTACGCTCAAACTCGATCGGGGTAAACTATTAAATAAAAGTATTAAATAGTTTAATACTGCCGTTTTGTTGTGTGTATCTAATTGCAGTTTTGTGCAGATTTTCATATTTTTCAAAATTCTTTGCGTTTTTTATACGCAACGATGATAATCAAATGTCGGTTTTCGCGATTTGTATATTATTTCCAAGGTTCAGATCGTTGCCACCAGATGACATTCAGGCATGAAAAAATCAGCAAGATGAAGGAAAGTAAGTACGGATATATTACATGTTCAAATATAAACTCCATTCGCAAGCGATATGAAAAAAGTATCAATTTATTTTTTATTTGATAACATGTACGGAATGATGTCTTAAATGATCGAGAAATTACCAATAATAGTAGGAATCTGTTAGAGAAAACTCTTTTACCCTACAGCTGTCTCAGCGGCGAACGAAAAACTGGACAAAAAAACTCGTCGAATTGAAGCCAAGTTCACGGGGCTCGGTACTGCAACTCGAAAAACGAAAAATACACGGTTCTATATTGGCAATCTTGACGACAGTTCCATTTGACCGCATACGTAAAATTGTACTACATGTATATACATGCAAATATAGCTATGTACTACTATGTAGGTTAATCCGTCCCTTGGATAATTATCTGTTTTACCCCAAAGTCCCAAGCTAAAAAGTTTCAGTAAATATTATCTGGGAAACAAATATTGACTATGCGAAGATTATACGAGATTATAACATTGCGAATTTCGATGTGATGTAAAACTATGCATTGTATTTCGCAATTTTCGAATATCTCCCGTATCACCAACTGCTCACGCGCAAACTCTGACGGCGACCTCTCTAAAATAATATACATACACAGCACAAATACATATATATATAGGTTAACATAAAAAACGTGTAGAACGACCAGTGCATATGTGTATATATACACAGGTTTTTCACTCTGCACACACACACAAACACACACGAGTTATAATGTCAATGTTTCCAAGAGTTCATTGCACAAACAATATCGACGTTTATAAAATTTACGAGCAAAGGGGCTCCGCAGTGAAGTTGCATTTAAATAATGTCGAGATAATAAAAAACGAATGAAAAAAGTCACGTTCTTCGTACACAATATCGTACATATATCCATCTTTGTATATGTACGTGTCCGACTCTGCTCTCTATCTCTCTCTCCCTCGTTTTTCTCTCGTGTCGCGATGCATTCGAATGTAAACATGGCCGACAGCGTGTTGTTCAACGAGTGTTTGTGTATGCCTATTACGAATTACTTCAGCAATAAGTCATAATAATCGAAGACAAAAAATATGCTCACTACGGACCCAGGTACGGAAAATTTCATTCAACTTTTCTCGATGTAAATAAGTACCCTAACGAGACGTGTTTTCGTAGGGAAATATATAAATCTCAGTGTCAATTCGATGCATGCATATAGATGCATATATACATATATATATTATATGTTTAAGAATATATACATGTATATCAGAAATTCGTGTGTTTTGAAGAGAATGCAAATTCCATGATTTATCGAGTGCCCTTTTGATTCAGGTCGAGTCCCGCGTTTTTCACTCGTAATCCGCACAATAACAAATGTTACCTCAACGTATTTCCGTAATTGTGGCATCTATGAACGTACGATTCTTCCTTAATCGGGTTAAATATTCTTCTGATTAAAAAAACTTGAGAAAACACTGGAAAACAGCTGGTTTATCGTTTCAGCTGATACGCGAACAGATAAAATTGCAAAAATCGATGTTTTCGATCGCTCGACGATCGGCATTCGCGGTATTATTGTTTTCCATTCGAAAAAACACGAAAGTTTACCAAAGTACAAATCTGACGATTTGTTTAAATTGATATAACGATGTTTACTCCATTTTGGCCAAATGAAAAAGCCCCCACCTCGCCCCTCCCCCATTTCGAAAAAATGCATTAATCGCCGCTCGGTCGTGCGGTCGCAAAACCTCGAAATCACTGTGTTATTTTCACGCTTAAAGCGTGACCTACTTAACGCGCTCCCTCGACGAACGAGAACCTCGCTCCGCTTTCTGTTTTGCACGATTGTACATTTCTATCTGTTTTTTTCTTCTCAAAATGCACAAAGATCGCTCCTTCTCCGTTACGAATTTTCCTCTTGTTTTACCAAGGCTGGTGTCTGGGCGAGCGATGAACGTATTTCGGATCTTGATTCCGTGCGCGTTGCAATCCAGCGAAGATAGCGACGGCGGCGTCATTAATTGGCACACGGGAGGCGGTTGTTGGTCATCGACAAGGGGACAAGACGATGATTCTCACATGACCCATAGAATGGGAGCTTCCGCTTCTACGAACTTTCCTGCCAGCGGCGGCGATCCCGTACAGGCAGCGAGGCTTTCGTCTTCCGGAAATACCGATCAGTTCGGTATTATCGTACGGTGCGTTGTTTTCCTCTCTGTTTATCTTCTTCCGCTATTATCCTAAACAGAATCGAGTAACGGATTTCTCACGCTCACAAGAAAATGAATCCAGGTACGTTTGGTTTATTTTCGTTTCAGGAAAAACTGTGCGATATTTTTTCATAATTTTCATCGATTATTATTTTCATTATTCGACAATCTTGTAGAAAATCGATTCAATTATTCTTCTCGACTATGCCCATGTTTTACAATTCGTTGACGTAACACATGTAAGCAATGACGACTTTGACGCTCCTCAAATAATTCTCCATCGACACGAATTCATCTTCGCCGTCACGTTTCCGAGGCTCGCTGAAAAATATATGAACAATCGAAATATTACCGATGAATATAGCGATTCATTACCGAGATGATGAACTTTTTTTTCAATTTCATCATTTTCGATTTTTGATTACGCTAGTAGCTTTTCCGTATTTACCCTAGAGAGAGAACCAACGAAGGGCAATGAGGACAAGCTCTTTTTAGGATGGTTGCGGCAGCGGCTGCAGAACCATCCTTCACGTATAATGGCTCTTTGTGATAAACCTGAAATTACACGCGAGACAAAAATTTCCATGGGTTTTTGCTTCTCGTGATGAAAAACATTCGAAATTTCGGTTTTTTTCTTCATACACTCACTGATTCAATAGCTTTTGCCGCTGCTTTGAAGTGCGGATCAGTCGGATCTTCCTTCCAATGATCGACACACGCGTCGACGTTCAATTCGTACTCGTTTGCACACTTGTATCGATCCCACACATTTTTAACGTGATTTCCAATCTCCGCACGAGCATCGGCGGCCTTTTGATCGTTCGCAAAAGTTATCGAAAACTTGACGACGGCTCTGACGGTCATGTAGAAATCGCAAGACAAAAAAGGACGTGAGAAGATTAATTAGAACAGCAGTTTATTATTTTTTCAAAATTAAAAACAAAAACTTTGTCATATACTCATTGTCGTGTCAGATTTTCTCTATTTCACTATCGGGAGACAACGAGATTTTCAAAATTTCGAAATAATCCCAGTAGAATAGAAAAAAAAAATGCGCAAACAGTCGTTTGTGTATAATCGAGTCGGACGCTCGTTTTTAATAGAATATTCGGCATGAAGTTCATTCTGAAGCGAAATACCGTCGATGCAGATTTGTTTGTTGGGAAAATTAACAACTTTGACAACCTCCGAGGATAACGAAAATCGTTACCTGCAGGGAATGACGGCGCGATTTTTGGGGTCGTAATGATCGGTGCTGGTGTGAAAACCGTGAACAGTGAGGCTGGGAAGTTGCGTTTTGTGAATGAAAACACGAGAGGGAATTTCCTTCTGTCTCAGTCGTCCAACGCCGATTTTTCCCTTGATATCGTCGACGCTCGGCTCGTATTTTCCCGCCAACTTTTTCTCTCGCACAGGTGAATCAACCTCCCTCGATATCTGCGTAACGATTCACCGTGAAAATAGATTTCGATGTGTTTTTTTTTAAACGAAAAATTAATTTCACATTCGGAACAGCGAGTTTGTCGTGTTTATCCATGAGACTGGAAACAACGCGAAGTCCGTCCACGAGCGGTTGATCAAAACCACCCCCGTAATCTCCACTGTCCATGTCGTTGTCGCCGCAATTAATATCGAGAGAAAAATGGCAGAGACCTCTGTAGGCGTATCTCAAGCACGGAACATCGCCGATCTCCTTCTTGTCGATCGTCAGACACGTGTAATCGACATCCAGGAAAAAATTCTCTTTTTTCGCGATCACATCCTCGAGAACGGGACTGAAGATCGCTGCGCTACCGTCGACTATGAATTTCACGTTTATCGGAATTTCGATATTCGACGAAGCGTAAACTTTCAACGCGTTCAGCCAACACAGAAACGCTCCTTTGCCGGATGACACCCCCAGGCCGTGTAACGTTTCATTTTTAACGACGAGATCGATGTTTCCTTCATTTCCGGTGTGGTGCTTTTCCGAGATCGTGTCTGTTGAACGTTAGAAATCATGCTTTTTTTTCACCCGATTTGCGTGACGCAAAAGACTCACCGATGTGTCCGTAGACGCATACGGTCTTGAATTCCTCAGCGACGAACAAATTCCCAAAGAGAATCGGCGGATAAAACGAGTCGTTGGCCGTTTTTAGATTTTTGCTCTCCACGAGTTCCGTGCTCGCGCCAAGCTCCTCCATTTTCGTTTGGCAATATTTCAACTGCACCGATCGATCGTAGATCGAACATTCGTTACAATTTTGTCAATAAAAACGTTTCTTTCGGTCAATGCTTAAAAAGGATCGATTCAATGATGGTCCAACCATTTTTGTGATGTGAGGAAAGTATTTTTCATTCCTGGACAGACAGGGTATAGCGATCGCTTCTCTCATCATTTCAACGATTTTTCCTCGACGCCCGTCCACGCTTTCCCACAACTCGCGTAGTTTCGAACTCGGACGATGTTTCATTTCCGTCGAAAAGTCCATGACGTTTGAAAAACTCCTCCGAGTATTTCTCCAATAATAATAATAATCATCATCATCGCCTTCTAGATTCGATGGAATTTTGATGATAAACTCGTCGTTGTTGCTTTTTTCCCTTCGATCGTCGCAGGGAACGAAAGAAAAGAGTGACGGGTTTCGCGACGCTGCGAAAAAAATTCATAAGAAGACGGAGATCCTCGAAAGCCTGCGATCACGGGCGCGTTGTACGAGAACTCGTTTCAACGTGGAGTCCTCTCGAGGCTGGAGCCCTCCTCGAGGAGTACGAGGCGTTGGCTGCGCTCAAAGATTTGCACGTACAGGCGGAGCTCGCTCGGCCTCCCGCGGCAACGTTCAAGCAGGATCTCTCGACTCTGTACGACTACAAATACTGCACCGACGTTGACCTCGTCTACAGAGGAGCTTGCTTCCCCGTTCACCGAGCTCTACTCTCCGCCCGATGTCCCTACTTCAGAGAATTGTTGGCCGGATGTCCAGGTACGAATCGCAACACGCGTTGTTTACTTCATCAATTATCGAATCATTTTCCACGATGATTTTCCAAAAAAATGTATTCATCATACAAATCCGGTCAGTTGAGAAGAATAACGAAGCATTTTCTCGTCATTCCTTCGTTTATACACGAAATATACAAAAACACCTATTTTGCTTCATTTATTTCGAAATTATTCAAAAAATCATCCATTAAACCTAGAAAAAATGTCGGGACAATGATATATTATCGAGATATGTTCAAAAAATATCAAGGAAATGTCAGAAACAAAAAACTCGTCTTTGTTACATCAAAGAAAAAAAATTCAGAATTCAATTGTTGAACATAATCGCAAAATTACCGCAACGTGTCTTACAATTAGACAACAGCCTGGAATCCGCAAGATCAAAACTTTTCGTTCCCAGAGCTCAATTTTCCGAGATATAGCTTGAAAACCACAGCAAGTGGTGTCCCAGGATGGGTCAGAGCATGATCTCGAAATTCAACCGTCGGTCTTTCAGTTTGTCATTTATTTACACGCGAATCAAATTGCGCACAATTCCAGCGTGAATTTCGATCGTTTCAGGCTACGGAGCTCGCATATGTCTCGATCTGAGAACACCGAGCTTGGAGGTGCAAATGTTTTCCGCGTTATTGCGTTATCTCTACACCGGTGACATATGCCCGCAAGACGCGTCGCTCGATACAAATTTGTTGCGAAGATTGGGCGAGGAATTGGGCACGCCGAATCTCCTCGAGAACGATCTGCGTTATTTATTGGACACCGGTGATTACGCCGACGCGGCATTGGTATTCACGTCGGACAGCGATTATCAGAGGCCCGACAGCGGCAGCTCCGAGTACGGCTTCCGCCCGAAGCTCGAATTGCCCTGTCACAAAGCCATACTTTCAGCTCGTTCGCCCTTTTTCCGAAATTTGATACAACGCCGAACGAGATCCGGCGAGGATCACACGGAGAGAGCGTTGCACATACCGACGAGAATCGTCCTCGACGAGTGCGTAATACCCAAGAGATACGCGAGAGTGCTGCTGAACGCTGTTTATCTCGACACCGTTGATTTATCGCTGATACTGCGAGGCAGCGGCTGCGGAAACAGCGCCGGAAGTCTCGGCGAGGTGAGATATCCGCAGTGAAAGTCGCCGTCTTTACCTTTTCACCTTGCGATGCCAGCCTTTCTCGTTACATCCCTCGCGATATTTATCAAAATTGACATTTTTCCAAAGTAACAAGCATTTTTATGAAAAACCTTTGTTTTTCGGTCCTGTCGTTGGGTTTGATTTTTAAACTCCTCCCCCCTGTTTTATTTTCGATATTATGGAAATATCGTGGATTATTATTGTCTTTTGACACGTCGCGCCAAAGCCAGTCCCGTCGGATGCAAAAAAAATGATGATTCGAGGCTGGAACATGGAATTTGGATTTTTCTTTTCCATCTCCAGGTCCAGGCTCTCACGCACACGGGTCGAATGCGACCGAGTCCTCTCGAGGAAGCCATGGAACTTTATCAAATTGGTAGATTCCTCGAGCTTGACATACTTTCCCAGGGATGCGAGGATCTCATACTCGAGTGGCTCACGCAGGATTCGTTGGCAACGGTTTTGAGGTAAAATCGAAATTCTGGCACGGCTTCTCACGTCTGTTTACGTTTAAGCGTTTACGATAAAGCGTTTGACGTTTATTTCCGCTGATAAAGATGGGCGAGCCAACCGCACGGTTCTGCCTGGGTGCACAGACAGGCGTTGCATTTTCTTCGCGAAGAATTTCAAACGGTCGTCACATCGCCGATTCTCCATCAATTGGATCACGCGCACATGACCAACGTTCTTCAGAGCCATTTTCTTCAAGCTAGCGAGCTCGAGGTCTTGCAGGCTGTGCTGAAATGGGGCGAACAGGAGCTCGTACGTCGCATGGAAGACCGCGAGCCGAATTTACTCAGTCACACGGTGCACTCGGTGACGCGAAAAGGCGTGAAAAAACGGGATCTGAGTGACATCGAATTGCGGGAAATACTCAGCGAGCTTTTGCCTCTCGTACGGATGGACCACGTTCTTCCGGCGAGCAGCGAGATTTTGGCTCAGGTACGTTATTTATTATCAATTATTAAAAATTGTTTTTCATTAATTTCGAGATATATCGGGATAATTTCTAAATTTATTTACAATTTAAGAAAAAATACACTTGTGATTTCAACTGTTTGATAATCAACGATGACATTGGGTCATTAGGCAATCAGAAGGGGTCTCGTCTCGACTCCGCCGAGTCACATGATCGGCGACGAGAGAGAAAACTTGAGAATAAACGCTTGGATCAGAGGGGGAAAGAGGAACGGCCTATTCGTTAGACCTCGATTATTCATGCCTTATTACGAAGAAATTAAGGTGAACATTGTAGACGTTTACCGTCGTCGGACGACGCTTTTGGTGCACAAAGTTTTTTCAAGCGCTCCGTTAAAACGAAAAAAAAAATAGTCGTATTTCATGATTTTCCAACGTTTCAGGCGCTAGTCGAAGAACAAATGGTTCAGGAAAGCGAATTAGTGAGATTACGCAGAGCTCGTTACATTCCTGACATTCCAGACGCTCTTTACATGGTTGACGAAAAGCCAAGGTCAATGGGAGCCGTCGGAGTCGACGTGCTCTCCGCAGCTCTGCCGGGTAAAAAATCATTCTCCTCCATGTTCCCCGTCCTTCCATTTTTCCCTTTTATTTTCTACATTATTTTTTAACCATCTTTCGATCGTTGGTGAACAGTTATCTTCGATTTCGTTTAATTCCGCCAAAATTCAGCGCACTTGTATTCAACTTTTGTTTTCCGCACTCAGTACCAGACTCCGCAACGATGTCGGCGATGCTCAAACGCGAACAAAAATTGCGACAATCTCCGAGTTGCCAAAGAGCCGTTAGCCTGCCTCTCTCGTCGAGGCACGAGATCAATCGACAAGTCAGATTGCGCGTCGTGAGGGAGTTCAATCTGCCGGATGCTGTTGCCGATCTTCTCGAAGTGAGTCTGATTCTTTTTAAGGAGGTTCGCGCGAATCTCGTGACAACCGGAAGTTCCAACTTTGCGGCTTGAAAGTTTACACCGTTATAGACAAATCTATCATACGATCAGCCTCGAAATACAAAGATTTTTCCAAATTTGAGTTACCAAAAGCGAATGCAAAGAACCTTACCGTTATCGTTATCATGGAAAATAACTCAAAGATCGAAGCCAAAATGTTCTTTTATTTCTAACCGGTAATGATCAGAAATATCGATGAAATATTTGTCGTTCAGCATTACACATAATTTAGATAACAAAAAAACTCAATTTTCAATGAGTTTTTGACGAACAAAAGATCGAAAAACTGCAGTCGGTCCATCTAGTCGCGAGTTACGCGCGAACCTCGTCACCGAGCGTAAAAAATTCTCGGATTTCGCAATTTCCAGCGGAGCGATGATCGCACGCTCGAAAGTAGACGAAAGACCTCGAAAAACACGTTACTTTTTGAGCCATCCGCGTTTGTCGAAAAACTCGACGGTGTGCAGCATTTTGCGCTGATAAATTTCACCCCCGCCGATCGTGAGGAAACTCTCTTTGCTGTTGATCTCCTCCATTTTCGGCACGACATCCGGTTTCGATTTGATAACCTGAATCATCATGAGGCACTGGGCAAATTTCAAGCTCGCGCATCTGTCGAAATGATCGTCGAATTGCCCCCTCGGGAACATCGACACGTCGATTTCCATCGATCGAAGACGATCGATGAAACAGTCGTAATAAACGTCGATCAAACGATCAAAATCATCGTCCATCACTGGGATCGTCGGACTCGAGACGAGAAAGAATACAAGATCGTTCACCCCGTAATCGTAAACGCACAATTGAAAATCGACGATTTTCATGTCGACCACGTTGCCAGATTCGTCGTTTTTGAACATCATGTTGTTCACCCAAAAATCATTGTGCACGATCGTCGCCCAATGATCCTTCCTCTCGCTTCTCGTCGAGACTTCCGTTCTCTCGATGTAATCCATGGTTTTTTTCACCTTCTCCAAATAACAATGGCACTCTGGTATTCCGTTCAAATCCTCGATGGCTTTTCTCGTCATATCGCCGAGGCAATTTTTCGCCGTCTCGTTCGCCGGCTGTCTCAGCGACGGTATCATCAAAGTTTCAAACACTTCCGGCCTCTTGGTTCTCATCGCGATCGCAACAGCGTGCAATTTCGCGAGTTTTCTAACCGCCAGTTCGGCCTGACGATAATTCAAGCCGACGAGACGATCGACCGTCCTGTAACCGGAGTAATTCAAATTTTCCAATACTATCGCGGCTTGATCGTCGAATTCCTCGTTCCCACGGATTCCCATCCGTCCGCCGTAAAAATCAGCGCCGAGCCACGATTCCCTCGAACTCGACGAAAGACTCTCGTCCTCGAGTGACGTCAAGGCAGGCGCGAGGTCCCGATAAAACTGCAATTCCTTCAGGAACGTCAACGGCGTGTTGAACAACTCCTGCAGCCATGCCGACGGCGGCGGCAGCTTAACGACCATGTGACGAATCTCGAGCTTGGAATTTACGCGAATAGTCGCGCTCGCCGCGATTATCATGCTCCCGTAATTCTCACCGGGTTCGGTCAAGTGTCTCCAAGTCACATTCTCGATCGTGAAATCATCGCTGAATTTTTGCCTCAGCAACGACGAGAGGTTCTCCACCGGCAGTGTCTTCTCCGTGCCTTCCATCTCTGTAAACGAAAAAACCATAATTTACTCCACAGAGGACTGATATTTTCATCGAACAATGAAAATTTTCGAAAATCTTGCAAAACGCGAATTCCGCCGGATTAAATCTGTCCGCGGATGCGACGATTCCGATATCGCCCGGTAATTTCATCGGGAAATGGAATATCCGCGAGGGTAATTATCGCATGCGTCAACGAACATCGACCTACATAGAAGCCCATTCCCTACAGCCCGTTTGAAGCCAGAATACACAAAGAAATGTTGGACCACTTACGTGATAATCAAACGGATGCCCTCCAACTTTTTAGCGTAAAAAAAAGTCCGGGGCTTCTGTATAATTCCATGTTCGTCGTTGCATGTGTTTTTTCCGCGGAAAAGAAGTGGCGATCGTGCTTACTCCTCTAAAGATAGTTTTGCTAAATTTTCGAAGACTTAATTATAGATCTCGTCTCAGTCCAGTCGTATGCAACGCGAGACGAAATCTCGCGCTGTCGGAGCGCGTCTCGCGTCTAGAATTATTTCCACAACGACGACTCCTCGCGTTGCATTAATCATTCGTCCGTCGACGACGCATCGACATCGGCGATGAAAAATATACTCGAATTGGAAGCTCGAACGATTGCGCAATTCCGGAGTTTTGATAGACAATGAGTTTAGCGCTTGTCACCGTTGACCTTGGGGCTCGTGAATATTCAAAACGTTTCCTCGTTCGGTCGTCTCGGATTAGCACGCACTCGTCGCGTTACGTAATTTCATGCGTACGGTTAGTATTTCGCAGCAATGCGCACGCTTTTTCGTCACAGCGTCGTGAAAGAACGATCAGCCCGACGCTCGAAATCCCTCAAAATCGGAATCACAATCGTGAGAAAACGAGGGACGATTTTTCGTGCAATTTCGCTGTAAACGATCGATCCGCAATTTCTCACCAATCGAAATCAATCGCCTCGCTCCCGCGGAGCCTCCGCGGGAAAGGTCAGTTGCGATAATACCGAATCTAGGACAGTCGCTGAGTCACGAGCGATAAAACGAGACAATGGCAGAAATTTTGAGAACAAAAAAACACACTCGCTAAGTGTATCTGCAGTCTCGGCGATAATTCGTAATCGCTGATTAACGCCTACTAGAGATGGAAAAAACGTTGTGGGGCTTGTTTTTTTTTCTTTTCATCGTGACGCGATCACTGATCATCGCGGAGTGCGTTGATGGCATTGCAAGCAGTTGGAATTATTCCGTAAAGTAAAGATGGTGGAAATTATTGCGATTTTGAAAATTCCAACGAGGCCAAATTGAGACGCGATTTTTCTGACGAGACGCTCTTCGTAACGTAAGTCGAAGAGTTCGAAACGGCCGAGTTTCCGAAATAAACGATTTACGTACTCATTTTTTTTTTTTCAACTTGTTGAATTTTCATTCATTATTAGAGCGAAAATATCTCCAACTCCGTAACTCACTCTTTTGCTCGCTTGATTCTCCTCCGGTTTCACGATGATTGTATTTCCATGAGATCAGCGAAAATGTTTTTCGTCGCGCCTCGAGACTCGCGCGAAGCTCGCGAGACGCAACGAACGGCAATTTCCGCGGCTCTTTTTTCGCTTTATTCTAATTTTTCTTTCATAACGAGGAGACTCTGCAACGCCGCACTCACAACTGAACATCGTTTCAGCCTGACCCTTTGTTTTCCCTCCTTTTATACGCGTTTAAATGTGCCCATGTCCCCTATTCTGCATTTTTTTGTTTCGCCTCTTCGTCTTTCGACAAACGTCTCAATTGAACGGAGCGCACACAGAGCGAGAGAAAAACGAGAGATCAGCGATATGAAATACCGAGAGGCAATCGGCGAATGGCTCGAGGCTCGCTCGAGTTTTTAATTGAAATTCTTCTCGATTTAATTCTCCGCGCAGGAGAAATATTGCTAACGAAATAATGAAAATTTGTTTTATAGCCTTTATACACTTTATTCCTACAATTTACCGTCAATAACGCGATCAAAGGGACAGGAAGGGGAGGAAAAAAACAATTTTGACCCACTTATCAAAGCCTCGAAAAATCGTATCGATACTTTCAGAAAACATTTATCTGCATTTTATCTCCAAAGTTTCGGTCCACAACTACACGATGGGCGAATTGTCTTATCCAATTTTATGAAAACTTGTTTTTTTCAACAATATCTCGATCTACTCTGATTTTTTTTTGGTGGTAATTTTAATCAAAACGCGAATATTCCTCGAGACTCTGAGTGATAATGAACAATTGTGAAATGATTCGAATCTCGATAAATACCGATGTGACACTTATCGACGTTGATTTTCCAACTTTGTCGAATTTCGTTGCAAACTTTGTTCGTATCTTGTTTCCATATTTCAAAAATCGCGAATTCTTACCTGTCAGAGGTTTCACTGATACGATAATCACACTTGATCTTTGCGATATCCGTTCGCTAAGATCGTACGAGAATTTTCTCGTGCGCGATCGAACGATTAACTGTTAAGACAGGTCGGCGGAGGAAGGACCGTCGCGATTTAACGTTATGTTATCACGATAGAATGACGTTGAACGAGTGAGCGCTCGGGGATACCGTTCCGAGCTCTTATGATCTTTCATATGCATCGGACATCGCATGAAAGAACATTGTTATTTTTTTTTTATTTCCATTACCGACCAACAAGGTTTTAAATTTGCGAGGGTCATAAATGTTATCTCGCGTCGTCGGCAATATTTCACCGAGTTAACAAGAACGAGCGTATCGTCTCCTTGCGTATTTAAATCCGTAATTTACATTCGATATTTCCCACGGAAATTCGTCCGGTTTATTTTTTTTTTCGTTGCATCATTTTATTCATCAAGATCACGATTATCAATTTTTTTTGGTAATCGAAGGATCCTCCATACGCTCTTTGGGTAAATATATTATTTTTTTTCATAAACTTCTCGAGGCTTTAATCTTATCGCGAGGAACGTTAAGGTGCGCTGCGTAGATAATCGAGGAAGAAACGCCAAACGCACGAATCGAGCTTGAATTTTGTGACAGGATGATTTACTCTCTCTCCCATACGAATTTCGCGTAATAATCAGTGTTTGCTCTTCCTCCTTAATTCACGATGCGATATACATTCTTTCGATTTTTTCGCTCTCTCACCTTTTGTCAAAGTTATTTTCGATCCAACTTTTTTTTTCGTGCTTCTTTTTTTTCAGAATACAGCGTGTTACAATTTGGAGGAGCAAGATGACAATGTAACGGGCATGGAGGCTGTCAGCACCGGAAATATGAGCATTAATACCGGTGCTCCGGCGCCTCCGATGTGTTACGGGCGAAACATGACATTTCCACGACAGAGCGCTACTTTTGGGCTCAGACACGAGCTACCAGCGGTCGTCACAGAAGGAGAGAATTATAGACTTCCCGGAGAGGTAAGCGATCATTAAAAGGCGTTACTTGCCTCTTTTGCAAACTTCCTCCTCGACTTCGTTTACAAGTCTCGCATGACAATATTTATTTTTGTATCATTTCTAATGATCGCAAATGAGAATTTCCTGCAAAAAAATCGCGTAATTGTTTAAGGAATTTTCAACCGTGAGTTTTCGATGCCAATGAAAAAATGAGCTACGGGAAGCTTCATAACAGGTTTTCACAATGAAATAAACTCGATGAATATTCATCATTCGGGCGATTGAACGAAACTTTGAATAATAGTTATCGTCTTTTTTTTACGACGTCTTTGCTCAAACACGTACGAATAAAAACACTTTATTCCAAAGAGGAATAAGGCGAGAAATCTCGAGCGAATAGTTTTTAATAATTCACAGCTTCTTTCACACTCGACAGCCAATAAATCCTTAACCGTACGCATTACGTTAGAATTTTTATGTCGGTCTCCAAAGCCAGATGCATAAATCACGAGTCTCTCGCTCCGAATATTACTCTATCCGCGTATTTGTTTTAACAATTTAGATACACACGTTGTGAAATCCAAACGAAGATCGACGTTCCAAAATGTCTTACGCGCGCTAGTGTTTCTTCTTTTCGTTTCTTCGCGATCTACGTTTTCGCTAAATTCATACTGAATTGCTGATAAATTATCGAAAAAAAAGTAGCATAAAAAAAAAAAGTAAAAGCGACAAGAGTTCATTCGGGCATCTTTTTGCGAAAAAACAAATTTTGTTTCTTCGCGATGTACGTTTTCGTTAAATTCATACTGAATTGCTGATAAATTATCGGAAAAAAAGTAGCATAAAAAATTGATCGTCGTAATTGATTTATTTTTCGATATAATTTATGGAAAATGATCGTTATATCGACAGCACCAGCCGGAAAACAACGTATGCGTCGACGGGCATTTGTCCGGTGTGATGCCGGATGTCGCAATGGCCACGGCATCTTTCGGCGCTCTACAATTGGTCGAGCAACAAGAGCTCGAGCTTGATTTGGGCGACGGTACGTCACATCTATTGCAGCACGGTCCTGTTTCGATCGGTACAATTGGACCTCATCATCCGTTATTACCGCATCAGCGTCAGAGACATTTTCCCGGACCTCCGCCGCCGCCCTACATGTATCACCGTTCGAGCTCCGGCTTGCCGAGATTCATTTGAGAGGAATTAACACGGGCACGATCGAACGCGAGGGAATAACTCGAACGCCAACGATCGATGCACCGTGGCGATCTGTAGTATACGAACTTACGTCTTTCTAAAACGCTTTATTTTCACACCTTTTTTTTTCTTTTTCTTCACCGCAAACTAGTTTCGTTTTTCATCATTTTGCAGTGTTTTCCCCTCGCCCGCAAACGCAATTCGTCAACGCGAGAGCGGCTACGTTTGGACGCTTGAGAGAACGAAGACGTTTTTTCGCAGTCTAGAAGCAGAAATAAAAGCATCCTCGAATGATCCGCTAGACTTCTTTAGGACTGAAAAGGGGGTAAGATCGAGAGGTTCGTGAACGAACGGAAAAATTATTTCAGTCGCCAAAAAAAGCTTATAATCTTACGTTCCCTGGTACAAAATTCACGAATTTTCGGAAAAACGCAAAGATGCTCTCTTTCCGGCCCGGGGAAGGTCTCGAATTTTTCGGCATTTGAACGAGCTTAATCGGTGAATTTCGTGCCAAAGTGAGTGAAAATACAACGTTTTTTGGGGATCGAATATATTTTTTAACACGCTGTTTCACGACTTGATATTATCCTGCTTTTCCTCGCAAACGTCCAAACAGTCGCTTCGGCGTTAATTGATGAGTTAAGGGGGGATACCGCTGTAGAAGACTAGAAATAAGCCTTTTTTTGTTTGACCATTTTTTTCGAACGGAAGAAACAGTAACAGCGCAGTAATATTCGAGCAAGTGATTAAACATACATTCAATCATTGAACCGAGAATTTTTGTTCATAAATATTCAAAAAAAATTGTCCTAGCTACAGCGGGTGCCGCAGGATTGATTCTGCGCACGCCATCTTTTCGGAACTTACGGACTAACATATTCCCTTCGATGCTTTCACGTATGTTTAATCGCTCCCTCGAATCTTATCATTCCACCAACTTTTTTTCAATCTCAAAAAATTACCGAAAAAAAATGCTTATTTTTCGTCATTCGCATCGCCGTCAATTGTTTCCTCGGATGTATTTCGTATTTATCGATCGTTTACCGCATTTAAAATCGAAATTCGCGCTCGAGAAAAGCCGAGCTTCAGAGACACCTTAAAAAAAATCATTTATTTTCTGGTATCCAGATGAATATTTTGCGAATAATTCTTGTGCCCGCCGGATACCAACGGGACACGATGCGTTTGACATTTCGGCTTCGTTTGATCGAAATTTTCGAAAGAAAAAAGAGGATCAATGCTGTACAAATGATATTTCATGATTTATCATACCTTTGAAATGTTCGTTTTGCCTTTGACGAACGAACCGTCGAGTCGTTCGTTTGGAAATTTCTCATCTAACGGAAAAAAATTCAAGGAATAATAATAAGAAAAATACGTGATAAGACGTGATCCGGAATATCGGCAGTGAAGGAGCTTATCGTTAGAAAGAAAAAGGAAAGCACGAGGCGTAATTTATATTGGACCAATGTAACTACTGTCAGTTTAAACATAGCGATACGTAGGATCATATTAATCGTAATCCACGCACATTTGAGATTAATCTAGGATGAATTTCGAGACGAAACAAAAGTTCGACGGTCGAACTCGCGAAATCTCGTTTGTTCGTCAATACCCCCCTCCCCTCTCTGCCATTTTTATCAACCCGCGAGTTTCAAACTGAATCCTCGAACGCTGAAACAAGCGTGATTCGATCGAAAAACAATTACCGTTGATTATGCGAGCGGATAATCGTGTACGATTAAAGAAAATTCCCGATAATCGGCGTAGCTCGAAAATCTTTGCATTATTTTTCATATCCCATTGTAAATACGTTTCGAATGATTTTCCGAAGAAAAACAAGCCCACGTTCGATCGATTCTCATTGATTTACTATTATTTGTCCCTTTTTTTTTCATCACCTCTTGGTGACTCTCGAAAAACGCGCTGCTTGCGGAACGCGTCTGTTCTGAATAGCGGCATTCGGTAGCTCTCTCTCTCTCTCTCTCTCTCTCTTTCTCTCTTGAGAAGAAAAAAGAAAAACATAAATTTGAGAAAAATATGTAATAGAGCGTAGAATAAAGCATGTACCTGTTTCCGGCAATATCCCAAAGACAGCGATTTTCTCCACGGACGTCCGTCGTCTCGTTTCCGATCTTCTTTTTCCGTGGTTGCTGGGATAAGCATTTTCATTCGAAGATAATGAGCTCGATTGATTTTTTTTTTGTTTTTTCTTTAAATGCAAATATCGGAGTAATCAAGAGGAGGAAATTCGTTTCTTCAGTTTTTTTCTTCCCAACAATGACGAGACTTTGCTCGTACTTTTCGAATTATCTCATTTTGTGCGAACTTTATTCCCCCCGCCCACCACGCCGCTCGCTGTCTCCTGGAAAAATTATAGGATCTCTCCGCTGGCACTTAGGCCCGCTTGCGTAATTCTGTGCGCGTCGTAGACGTTAGTTTGCACGAATGTTTCTAGAGACGAGAAAAGAGTAAACGAAAAATTCGTGAGTGATATTGTGAAACACTATCGCGTCAAAAAAAAAAAAAAAGCCCGAACGATACTTTGTACAGTGTGACGGTGCTCTTCGTGTTTTTTTCTCGTCGAAAAAAGTCAAATCCGTCATGGAATTTTCACCGATCGGTGGTGAAACGATTTTTTTCCATTCCAGTTTGTAGAAAATTCGATCAGCAAAGTCTTTGAGAAAATATTGAAATAACGGTGGAAGATGATTCTCAATTTTTCTTTGGTTCCTACGAATAAATACTTTGAAGCGTTTTTTTTCGATAAAAAGTACGAGAAGCGCTTGATATCTTTCTCGATGGAAAACGTTTTTCTCTACTTTGCGTTTAATTTTCTTCGACTACTCTCCACACTGCCATTATCGTAGAAACAAAGTATCCGCGAAGTTGGTGGCTCGAAGAAACGAGGAAAAAAAAAATGTTGTAAAAAGTTTAGAAATACGATAGAGAGAGGACCCGTTGCCAATATTATATCCGAATGTGTACATATAGAAAGTTGAACGAGAAAAGAAAACGATGATTTCGTAGGCGCACTGTGACTTTGGTTTTTCTCACGTTGAATTAACCGAAAGAAAAGGAGATATGGGACGATGATATCTTGTGGATTGCGCTAATTTTCCTCGATATCATATCTACAAAAATCCTCCCGTCGCTCGTTCAATGTCCAACTTTCCAATCGTTTAATCATATCATTAATTACCCGAGACATTTAGCGCTAGACGAAGATTCGTATAATTGTTATAATCGACCGAGCCGTTAATGAACAAAAGCTCAAGAGCTTCCTTTTTCAAAACCTGCCTTCGCAATGTGTGAATATGTATACTCGTTGTTCTCTTCCGGTTTCGTTGAGAATTTTCAAGTCGATGGTTGAAAAAAAAGGGAACGAAAGAAGAGACAGAGAGCGGGAGAGAAGAACAATCCGCGATTTCAGCTAAAAATGTGATGAAACGTTTTGCGTTTGATTCAACGTTTATCAGCGATGAAATTCCCGCCCGTTGTTACGATAAACGCGCTCAAGAAACGTCGAATGAACCGAAATATCGGATAATTTGACAGAAAAACGATGGGTCATTTGTTTTACGGATTTCACCGTAGTAAATAGTATCCGTGTTAATGCTTGTCACAGTTCGTAGAGATGGTCGTTAAAAAGAGGCAGAAGACGAAAAAAAAGCGATTCGCAACGATGTAAAAAATTGACGTTAATTTGTACATTAGTTCCTAGAGGGACGCGAACGAAAAAATCGTCATGGGTCGTTTCTCGTTGAGGACTCTACAAAATCGTGATGATTAATCGACGAGACGACTCTCGCGTAATTGTTATTATATTTAACACGAGCCGAGAATTGTTCACGATTCCGCAATGGAATTTCAACGATTACTTTATCGTTAATCGTTTCTCCTTGTTTTGTTTTCTCTACAGCAGCTAAAAAGAAGAGCTCCGAGAAATCCTTACTAATTTTGTGATATTTGTCGTCCGTTTTTTGCTTGTTTCGCTCGTTTTTCGTTTCCTCCGTTTTCCCCCCTATCGATCGAAGCTTCGTTCGTCGTTATAGCTGAAAGAAAAATCAAACTTGAGTTGCAGTTGATAATTGTAACGTTACACACGTGACTGCCTAGTTGGTTAAGTCAAATTTACGTTGTGGTCGAATGAATGAGCATTGTTTTATTGTGATGTGTAAAATTATTCGTTTACTTTTTTCCTTTTTCCGGTCGTCGTGACCGAGCGATATGCAAATATATATATTTATGTATATACATATATATATACATTGCAAATTTTGTTCACGAATCGAATGTTACGGTGTACTCGTTGCTTGTAATTATCGTTCGACAGATCGATGTGTGATCAACGTAATTTAATCATTATAAGGATTATTGAAATAATGAAGTTTAGTCGATGACGAACAGAAGATTCATCAAACAAATAAATAATACTGACCTTGTGCATTTTCTAGGTCATATATATATATATGTGGACAAGCATATTTTCCGATCGTCGATTACTACGAGAGAGAGAGATAGAATGAGTGAGATGACGAATCTCACGATTGAAAATTATTTTGGCCAACTTTTGAGAAACTAATCGAGATTCAAATTGCAAATCATGATAGACCGGAAAGGTGACGTGTACGACGAAGAAACAAGTGTGTATGTACATATATATATACTAAAATATATACATACGTAATGGTAATTACAATTACGCATTCTAATATCTTTTTAATATATACAGGGTGTTCCATTTAAAGTGAAACGATGGAACATGTGGCAAATATTTAGTTCGTTTTCGATTTTTTTCGTTTTGTCATTAGTGTATCCCATGGGGGAGGTGGGATCACATTGCTCTACGTCATTTATTATGGATTTCATCATTAAAAAATGATAATTAGTCGATGGGTGTGGAAGAGCACAAAACTCATTTTTCACGGGCATGTACTACGTGATAGACGAGCTAGAAAAATTATATCAGAGTTTTTTGGAAAAGCTGCGATAGTTAATATTCACCGAATATTTGAAATACAGTTTGTAAAACAGTAGACGATAGTTGCAATAATGTTTCGCGAGCATCAGCACTATAATCATCGCAATTGCCCATCGCAATATTTTTTTTTTTCGATCAGTCGCTTCTCCGGCATTTCTTCACCGTTCCTCTCAAAATGGTACGCCCTGTACATATCATGGTATAACGATAATAATAGTTATTATGAAAAGTAATGAAGCGAATTAATCGAATTAATGGTATGAAATATGTCCGTTTATTTAAATTATTAGTATCCTATTATTTGTACGTAATTACTCTAGACTGAATAAACCAATATTCGATTGTCACACTATGGAATTATTGTTTCCGACAATTGTGAAAACGTTTCAACAATTACCAGCGACTCGAACATCGTATGTTCGTTTTTCCAATATTATACGTCGTCTATGGGAACGCGTAAGTAAACGTATATCGTTTAGATGCACAAAACTTCGATTTCCGGTCGGTCTCGGTCGGAACATTTTTCGCAGCTTCCGGAATAAATGCACAGTGCTTCTAAAATCCATATTGCAATTTCACATGCTACGAACTGTAGATTTCAGCGCGCTCGAAACACACATATATATATACAATGTACAATATACAGTACTAGGGACAAGAGACGCGCGCTCACGCGCGCGACCGGCTGCGTTTTCGCGCTACGGCGCTCCGTCGTGAATTAAGTATATACCCCTAGAGAACACATTATAATTCGGCATAAGTAGCAAATTGTGGAAAGCAAGGAATTTTTAAAAAACAGAACAAAAATTTCCGGAAACCGGAAATGAAGCATCGTGTTCAGAGTCGTTTCCTCTATGCGTGGTTAAATTTTGATCGAGTTGTCGATCGTTCTTTCCGTCTGCCGCTACCCTTAAGGGGAAAAACTGAAACTAAATTTCCGACAACCGGAAATGATGAATCTTGTTCAGAGTCGTTTCCTCTATGCGTGGTTAAATTTTGATCGAGTTGTCGATCGTTCTTTTCGTCTGCCGCTACCCTTAAGGGGAAAAACTGAAACTAAATTTCCGACAACCGGAAATGAAGCATCGTGTTCAGAGTCGTTTCCTCTATGCGTAGTTAAATTTTGATCGAGTTGTCGATCGTTCTTTCCGTCTGCCGCTACCCTTAAGGGGAAAAACTGAAACTAAATTTCCGAAAACCGGAAATGAAGCAACTTGCTTAGAGTCGCTTCCTCTGCACGTGGTCAAATTTTCATGGAGTTGTCGATTGTTCCTCTCATCCGCCGATCGAACGCTGGACCAGAATCTGTGAAAAATCTGAAACAAAATTTCCAAAAACTGGACATGGAGCAACTTGTTAAGAGTTGTTTCCTCTATGCGTGGTTAAGTTTTGATAGAGTTGTCGATCGTTCTTTTCATCTGCCACTACTGTCGAGTACTAAAGCGTCGAGCGGTAGTGCTGCGCCTGCGAGACTGCTTACCCGCCCGACATTGCTGTAGAGCGGAAAGATAGCCTCTCCGGGCCAGCGTCGAGCGGTAGTATTGCGCCTGCGAGACTGCTTACCCGCCCGACATTGCTGTAAAGCGGAAAGATAGCCTCTCCGGGCCAGCGTCGAGCGGTAGTACTGCGCCTGCGAGACTGTTTACCCGCCCGACATTGCTGTAGAACAAAAATTTCCGGAAACCGGACATGAAGCATCTTGTTTAGAGTTGTTTCCTCTATGCGTGCTTAAATTTTGATGGAGTTGTCGATCGTTCTTTTTATCTGCCACTACTTTGAAGAAAAACGCTTCTCGCGAGATCGTCTGATCGAAGAATCATTTCTTGTAAATTTCATAAAACATTAATCATTAAAATTTTATGAACAGAATCTCTTCTCCTTTTTCCAATTCAACGGTTTATTTTCTATTTTTTGAGATGGAGAAAATTTCGATTTGTTTTCTAAAGTACCATAACGTACATATATACGCGAAAATAATATATATACGAAACCGGCGCAGGGAAAATGCGCGGCACATAATTTGCATGAGATCAACGTTCACCTGCATTGCACGTACAGTAGAGAGCACGTACGCTGGAGGAGCCTGTACAAGATTTGTACGAGTATATTGACAAAGAAAAAAGGACAAATTGGTTCTACATATCGCAGACATTGTGACTGTTTATTTACGTAAAACAAAAGTGAGACAACTCGTGCGAATCTCGATAATATCTTCATTCCTCAACTTTCCTTCAATCGACATGTGAGTTTCAACACTTTTACGATAAACATAGTCGATAAATATAATTCAATATTATTCACGAAATTGTTTCCCTAATCGTCGCATCTTTGTGTTTAATTCTTAATTCACCGATCATGGTATCGTCCAAGATCGAGAGTAGCTCGATCTTATCTGTAATCTCCGTAAAATGGCATTATTACGTAAAGTAAATAGTGTATGTGGCGATACACACACGTTGACGCCGTGCGTATTATCGCGCGATTTTTCGTCATACATGTTAGCGCAACCAATTTTGAAAACCTTTTTATCGCCACGAGAAATATCCCTTTATTGCGAAGCTCCGTCCAAGAACATGTCTCTGCACCCCTTGTAATGCACATATAAATATATGTTCATACATATAAACGTATATAAAATGTATCACGATGACATAACTTTTCAAAATGAATCGCGAATCGTCCGAATATTGTTTCTTTAGAAAAAACTGTTTACGATACTTTGATATGAAAATTGCGCGACCGCATTGTTTTACAGCGATTTTCAATTATTTATCAATCGTACATTCCGATTAAATGTATCAGCACGCTCACTGATGTTTACTTGATTATACACTTTTTTGCACGCTCGAATCGTAAATTTCCATCTGAGAATGATGAGACATAACCTCACATATTTGCCGACAAAACTGGGTTTTGTTTTTTCAAGTCTTCGCAATGGCCGACGTCCGAGGCATGTAAGAATTCCAGGAAAACCGCAACGAAAAGAGGACGAAACATGTTGCTGACGATTTTCTACTTCATGGCAACGTGGATTCAGTCATGGCGATTAGCGTCATTGAAAGCCCGTCTGGCAGCCTCTCTCGTCGGACCGGAAACGTCCCGGCCGACGATTATGTTTCTTGCAAAGTCAGCCGACGATTTGAAAAAAGGTGCGATTCGTATAATGTATCGATTCTTTTGAAATTTTTGCAAGAAAATCAATCGACCTGTTCTCAGATCCCGGGGAGCATAAAGGAAAACACGAAAGCGACATTCTTAGTTCACGTTTGTGCAAAAATCAGAGCGTCGCCAGGCTCGGTGATCTTTTATGGTGTCACAGAGACAACAAACTGTGCACTATTTATCCGCAGGTGAAAAAACGGCAGAGGAAAATGAGACGAAACATGTCCATTCTTCAATTTGTATAAAACTGTACTTTTGTACTTTTCTTTGTATAAAAATAATGTTGAACAATATTTCAGCAAAAGATCGATGTAAACGGGTGGCTCATTTTTCCCAGCGGGAAAACGCAATTTCCTCTTTATGTCCGAAATAATGGCCAAACAAAACTCAACGATAGTACGAAAATGCATGTCTTGATCGAGGCTGACACGGAGAATTATCATCCTGCGGCTTACGCAAAAGCAACGAGAGTAATGCATTTTTTCACTCTATTACGACTCACCATAGTGATTCAGCAAAAAATTTGTCTCTCCTTTTAACGCGAAATATCAAAGTCTCGCGAAAATTATGGACAAGTATTATCGTTGCACGGAGGCTTTCGTGATATCGTCTTTTTTACAAAAACAGAAAACATGGAGATAGTTTTTTCTCGTAGCACGTTGAAAGCGATCTCGCTTGCGTTTATAACGGCACGAAAATTATGATAATCCAGCGAATCGATGGAAAAAGTTAATGCTTCGATTTTCAGCTCGAAGATTACGGTAAATGCGTTACGTGGACGATGGACGAGAATTTCTCGACAATTGTGGAAACCGATTTGGATCATATTACCAAATTATCGATCGCTCTGATGCATGGGAAATGTTTTATTAACAATGGATTTTTACTCACCCGTGTGGAATGTAAGTGGCGTGAGACTTTGAGAAACATCAAAGAAAAACTAATTAATCGCATTAACTCGATGAAATAACAACTTGAAATTGTGTAAATGAAAAATTGATCGCAGAATTTATGTTTTTTGTTTATTTCAGCGATTGCAGTCACAGGAAAGCCTTGTGTTTACAACAGCGATGAAATAGTTCATCTTCATCAGGATAAAAGTTTGTATTTTAAAGGAAAAAAGTCGAATTACCCGAAAATCACTCTTTTGATATTTTTCGCTAGGCTCGTTGTATCTTTTGCTCACAGAACTTGTCGGGAAAGCTCAGTGGGAGGAACATCTCAAGATATTGAAGATTTTCAGCAGCACAGCCAGACAGGTCGTCCAACAGGGCATTCCTCTGGAAATCGAGGAGATACGGGGCGTTTTTATAACACCGGGAAATCAGCCGGTCAATTTGAATGTACCTACGATATTGGAGATCCAAGTACCTCTGGAAACGTCAGGTGAATTTTTCTTCCAAGAAATCGTACAATCCCTGTGAAAAAGTCGAAGAAACCGGAAGTTGAAACTCGATATTTGTTGTTCCCTGACTCGACATTTTCGCGTTATACTCATTTACGACGTTTTCGACGGTAAAAGTTTCACAATTTCGCGACTCCCGGAACGGCAGACTCGGCGTTTTTTTTTTCGTACGATTGATCCAACTTTCCGCGATAAAATCGCCGAATCGACTTTTTTTCATTAATAAAATCGTAATTCGATGCTCAGACGACAGGGAAGTTCCGTCGACGCCACCGCCGACGCCGGCACTCGCGATTTCGGACGACAGCGCGAACGCCGCGGTCGTCCACACTTTGACCGAACTGGTCGAGCGAAGCGCCGCGGAATCTCTGTTCTCGTCGTCAGTTCCAACGGCAGACAGCGAAGAAACTTCGGGAACGAACGTCCCGGCGGCGAATCCTACGATCGTAACGCCGGATGATTGCGAAAAATCCAACGCAACGTCGTGTACCGTCGTGGAAACATCGTCAACAGCGACTATCGCGAAAAGTCCCCAACGAGCTTTCTCCACGAGTACCTCGCAGTGAGCATCGATAATAATAGCGAATTTATAAAGGCAAAACAAAAGACAAATGAAATTGCGCGTGCTGACGTTATTTCAGTTATTCACCAGTGAAAAAACCACCTGCGGATTTCAACGGTACCATGAAGCCTCCGAATGTATTGATTTACGCTGACAGCACAATTGCCACGGATAACATTAAAAATGTACTTGGTCTTGCGCTCAACAAGGACCGGTAAGAATTTTCAAATTGTCGAAATACTCGAGGAATTTACAACGATACACTGAAAGATTTCTCTCTGGTTGTCTTTCGATTAATTTAAATACGAAAATTTATAATCCATCGAAACTCGCTCCAATTATTGTATCATGAAAACAAATAGATGAATCGCGCCTTCCCGTCCGACGAGTAAGAGTTTATCAATATTTATCTCCGCTTGTTAATGATCGCCGGCGGTAACTCATTGTATCAAAGGAAAATACGTATTATTTCATAGAACAAACGAAATTGACTGAATATTCAAAGAATCTACGACGAAAAGTTTCAAAAGATATTTATCCGACTGTTTCTCGATTACAAAGATTTATAATTCAACGAAATTCGCCAGACTCGTTTAATCCTGTACACCAATCGATAATCTTGCGTCTCGATTTTGTTTTCTTTCCGCATAGATACTCTGTTTACACTCTGACATCGGACGAGGTGCGAAAAGACGTTTGGATGGACCAAGCGGCCCTCGTCGTTGTTTGCGGCAATGTCGGTGCCGAGATATCTTCCCAGCTCGTTGAATACATGGTCCGTGGTGGGCAACTTTTGGCACTGTGCTCGGACGCTCTTCACACCCTTTTGCCGTCTTTTAAAACCGCCGAGGTACGGGAACACGAACTCGTTCGTTTCTCATATGGAAAATGGAAACACGTACAGATGATGCACCACATATTTTGCTATCAAGCATCCCCCGTTAAAACACAATTTTCTCAAGATCACGAAGATTCGAGGTTCGTATGTCGGCAATTATTCAAGTTGATAAAAACAGTAATAACATTCATTATTATTATTATTATCAGGAAAGCGAAAACAAGCACTTTGAGAGTTTTGACATTTCTCAATATTCATCGACATTTACTCGCAAAAATTCACACTGATGGAAAACACTCATTTCCTTGAAAATACACCATTTTTTTGTGAGATTAGAAAAATTGCAACTTTTTTCAAAATGATTTTTTTTGTTATTCAGAGCAAAGACACCGCACACACCGGTTTCGGCCAACGTACTCGACAACTCCGGGAAAACGCATACGTTTCACGTGAAGGTCCTCGGTAGCGAGGAAACGTGGCACACGCCGAGTATTCTGCTCGCGAATCTTCCGGAGAGCGGCGGCCGAGCAGTTTTTTCTCAAATACACTTCGAGGCTGACCCGTCGCAGTACGAATTCGAGGAGGCGAAGTTCAACGCCCTCAAGCAGAGCGACACCGCGCGGTTAGAGATATTCAGCGATTTGTTAATGACGCATTTCGGTCTCGACGCTCAAACAGGCCCGCGGGATGCAGCGAAATACAGTCCCGGATTCTTCCTCGGCAGACACGAGGTAAGGAAGCTTTTCTCGTGCCACGGCGTTTTTTAATGCCGAATACCGATAAAAATGTATCTTTTCCCCCATCGGATACGAAAGAAAAAAATTGCAGCATGTACGATCAAGTTTTCGAACGAACTTTTTCTTAGCCCTTCTAAACGCTGATTTTGCATTTTAGGACTTGGCAAAACCACGAATTTGACTGAAAAATTCGCGAATCTTTGAAGCACGTGCATGTATTTCGAAAAGTGAAAGTAGCTTAATATTTCGTTTCTCAAACTCGCGTCACTCTTTGCTTTCTTCGTCCACGAAAAATATCGTCGTACTCATCGTAATAACGCGTATTATTTATGTTATTATTATTATTATTATTATTCGTACCTTTCGTTGCTTCGATAAGCGTTAAACACGCCTCGATGTGTTATTCAGCTCAAGCTAGAAATGCTGGAACGACTGAGAGACAAGACGAGTACCGAAGACATTTACAAAACGGCGAAAATGAGTTTGCAATTTTGCGGGAGAACGACGAAATCGATTGCGGCTTCAGCATCGTTATTACCGATAATGATACATCAATGTCCGGATAATTTTTCCACTGTAGAATACTTCGAGGTAAGAGACGCTTTTAAAACGAACGGAAAAAAACATGAAAACGGACGAGAATTACCATAAATAATCGTCAACCTTCCGAGAACAAAGCTTTTTTTCGAATCACGCGGAATACCGAGGTTCAATTTGACCTTGCACTTTTTTCAAGGTCGGCGATTTTAAATTCGACACTATCATTGAATAGATTCGATGGATAAATCGTATAATATCATTTTTGAGTATAATTTTAAAATAGAAAAAAGTTTCTCTCTCGAAGCATCGTAAATTGTGGGAGAAAAGTGGCTTTTGTTTATTTTGAATGGAGCGAACGTATCTCGAAGGGTTGAATTACCATCGAAGATGCCTCTCATTGGCGCAATCGTTCTCGTAGAATTTGAAATCGAAAGAATTCGGTCGTTTGGTTATTTACTCCGATATCATGACGTCATCGATGAACGTTGTCGCGGGTTGCAAGCTGCATCATGGTTTAGCCGTTATACCTAGACAACAGACTCAAGGTCAAGGTGAGAGATCATTTGTACAAAGCCTCGAGTCGATAATCTCTCTCTCACTATTTTTTTCAACCTCAGAATCGGCGTTTTTTGTTTTGTTTTGACAAAAAGCTCTTTGTATTTCTAGGTCGAGGTAAAAACACGTGGCTAAGCCCAATGGGCTGCGCCATGTTTACGCTGCAATTGCATATATCCCTGAATAGCGAGCTCGGCAGTCGTCTGTCCATTCTCCAACATCTCGTTGCTGTCGCGACAGTCTCGGCAATAAAGCTCATACCCGGTTACGAGGTCCGAAAGTTTTTCTTATATAGTATTCGATGAAGAGAAAAAAATTCTTTTTATTCGTTGAAAAACTTGATATCACGTGTCGCGGTCGAATGCGGGAGTCCGGAGTGCTTTTTTCATTGCTAATTTCATTGCAGAACATCGATCTAAGATTGAAATGGCCTAACGACATTTACGCCGGAAATTCGACGAAACTAGGGGGGCTTATAGTAACAACGCTCGTGGAATCTTCCATAGCTATCTGCAACATTGGTACTGATTCGCATGTTTCTCTTTTTTTTCATCTTTTTCCATTTTCCTTTCGCCATTATCCTCTTCTCGACGAACTTCCGCTTTCCTCCCAGCCGATACGCGTATCGACTCTCGCTGAACACGATTTTCCATCCTCGTTTCGCAGGATTGGGCGTGAATCTCTCCAACAGTAAGCCAACGTGTTGCATAAATGACGTAATCGGAAAGTACAACGAGCGCAACGGGGCGAAATTGCCGAAAATTACGTACGAGAAGTTTCTCGCCCTCATGTTTACGGAACTCGAAAATTTGTACGTCATTGTACAGAATGGCAATATGGCACATTTGTTCGAGCTTTACTACAATTACTGGATGCACACGTTAGTAAAACAACTTTCGTACCGTCGGAATGTTTTTCCGATCTTTGATTCTCTCTTTTCGTTTGTTTTTGCCGCAGCGATACGGAAATAACCGTTATAACGCCGGATGGTGAATCAAAGGAAGTTCAAATATTGGGAATCGACACTTACGGCTATCTCGAAGTACAGGAAAAAAATGGTAACATTTTTACCGTTCATCCCGATGGTAATACCTTTGACATAATGAAAGGTTTAATCGCTCCTATCGTGAGAACGTAAAACTTTTTTAGAACGTAATCCGTTAGAAGGAAAAAAAATATTATTGAACGAAATTTTGTTTTTTACGCGGACGTAAAGTCAGACGCGATGCAGGTGCTTCGAGAGATCTCTTGTTTGAATCGTTGATACTTGCGTATCCCAATACAGAGATGCATCTTTTCTTCCTACTTGTTTGTATTTATTATGCTTATACTCGCATAATAATTACATCGTTAAATATCCGGAAATCTAAAGTCGTTGCTCGTTGTTTAATCAATTTTTTCGATGTTCTTATAGAGATTTACGTTTAATCCGATTTATAAGTTGTACAGAACGTCTGACTGAGCCGGACTTGACAGAAGCGTTTATTTTCCGAATCTTTTGTTATTTATGTCTTTTTTTTCAACTTATTTACCGATAGAAATTTCCAAATGATCTTTGTTGAACCAAATATTTGGTTAATTATGTGAGAAACGACCGTTGAGTTGGTCTCATATCGGTTCGCGTCTTCGATCGCAAATGCCAGTAGAAAATGAAACTCGAAAGATCTTCGTTTGTGATCTTTCGCTTCTTGTGTAAGAGATAGGAAAAAGACAAAATGATCGACTGAAATCATCAATTCGTTTGTTTCTTGTTGTAAGGAATTTGAGGGTTCTCAGAGTTGAGAGTCGCATTTCTCGACGAAATCATTGATGATACAAGGATTGCGATAAATCACGTGTTCGATGCGAAATATATCGAAAGTTGTTGTGAATCGATGAGAAATTATGAGGAACATTCCGCTCTTTTTGTTGTTTTTGCAACTCGCGAATTAATTATTAATAGGATTTATGTACAGAATCTTGTTAATCTCGACGGTACAGAAACAAAATGAAGATATCGCTGATATTCCAAGCTATTAAATATTCGTATATCGCTGGACAGGTCCAGGGATGCGAATAAGGAATATCGTTACGCTCGTTTACGCAACGATCGCAAAAAATATCAAAAGACTCTAAACCGCGTAATAATTTATCGTGCGGTTATGCTGATGTGAGGACGTAGATAGTACATTCTTGAATTCATGCCTTCGTCGTTCCATCATTGTCGATCGTATTCGGAAAAATTATAAAACGAATTCGACATCGTTGCTCGTAATTCAATCGTTGTATGTTACCTATAGTTGAAAAATCCATGTACTTAAGATATTTATACTATTTCAAAAGTGTCTGATCGACGTGACATGGAGAGGAAACAAAATTCTGTTTACCAGCGAGGGGAATGAGAGATCTTTAAAAAAAAAATTTCTCGTTGCCTGATGAAATTATATCAACGAATTGTTACAAGACTAATTTATTTTCATCCTTCTTCCGATATTCTCATCCTCGAGAAATCGTTTATCGTTGGTTTCCAACGACGAAACGATCCTTTCAAACGTTTATGATAATTCATTGTTACAAATGATCATTTTCTCGTTCAAGAAGCTGCGATAGTTTCAACGATAAAAGTAACGTTTATTTCCAACGAGAAACTCGATCGTGACAACAGTAAACGTTGATTAATGAAACATTCGACGATACATTTGAAAAAATTTTCTCATTTTCCTTTTTATTCGAGAGAACTGAACAAAGACATCGACATCGTTCGATTTATCAAATCGGAGAATGATTTTTGACGAACCCTCCGCGTATTTAGAATGCGACTAAAGACTACGCCTCTCGTGGCGATCCATCAATGTTCAGAGTCGGGGATGGGCTCAGGCTCGTCGCCTGGTTGATCCTCCGGCTCATGAGGCCAAATCGACGGCTTGTCGATGTGCAAAGAATCGTTGGGATACGCCTCTGCGTAATCTTCCATGGTCATTTCGTCAAACGGTATCATATTTTTCAGCCTTTCCGCTTCCGCTTGGAACTCCGTTATACGCTGGTTGGATCCTTCTATGAATTCCTGTACGTGTTTCATCTGAAAATACAGCAAAAAAAAGATGCAGCATGAGGAAAATTCGTTGCAAAAATAATGTAGTTTTTATGAAATTATGATAAACTTTTCATGTCGTTCTAATGTACGTTCCTTGGCTGCAATTTGATTGGCTCAATGAGATAATTATGCGTACATCGCTCTACATTCTTATCGGCTTTGCTGTTGTAATGAAAATTCTTGATTACGTTGAATTAGGAAGTAAGACTCTCAGGAAGTATTACTCACGGCGTCCTGTGCATCGGCGTCAATGACGGAGGTATAGCTATCGGCAGGATAGGGAACTTTGACAGAATCGTATTCTTTTTGGAATTGATCCACCATTCCAGCTACGGCGATGTGCTTTTTGTAGTAATTCCAATCGATTTTCATCGGTTCTTCCGGAAAGGACATCATGCTGCGGCGGGAGATAAATTTTAAACATCCAATTTGTCCGTCAACTATTATTATCACGTAGATCGTAGATTGATTTTAAATGAAAAAAAAACTTGTTTTTTTATCCGCAATTTACTATTATTCATTGATCATAGTGATTCTGCTCCGAATTTCGAAAAATTCTTTCTAAACGGACGAGAAAAACGTTACGGAGCTTGATGATTTTAGACGAAATTAAATGTTAGGGAGATGAGAAACACGAGTGACACTGGCTTGTTTCTTAATTTACCTCGGTTAGTGACATTACGGAAGTTACTCGGGAGTATTGTTGAAGGGCACGAAAAAATTGTTCTCATGTACAAAATGAAAAAATGACGATATGACATGAAAGTTAATTGAGATATTGGGAAAATTACATAATATAATTATACAGAGAAATCGGTGTGTGTGTGTGTGTCGTATGAACGTCGAGGATGGTTACACGAACCGTTGAAGATATTGGTCCGATTTCGATTTTAGGCTAGCGAAGAGATGCTTGTCGGATTCTGCGACGCGCTCGGCGATGGCCGGCCAGTTAATTCCTTTCAACGCTCGCCGAGCCATTTTTACGTCTTTGAATTTATCGTCGAATTTAAGAATACGCCAACCGATCTAAACGTGATTCTCCGGGTCTACCGAAGAATAGTCTCCGCTGTGAACCTCCGTGAGTGTAGACAGAGAGAGATAAGGAACGGAACAAAAAAGCAGTTGCCGCACGCCGTGATTCATGACGCAACGACTGCTACAACGGCTGCGTTTTCGCATTTTCGGTTTCGAATGGACGCGCGATTTTGGAAATCGTACTCGCAAAGATCGATCAACGAAATAAATGATCGATTATTGGGATGAAAGTGTAACGTATTAATAAGTTCTAGATCGGATCAATTGCCTATTATTGTAGTCGCTAATTTATTGAAACCTCACTGATTTCAAGGTTCATAGGTTAGTTTCAAACACGAAGCAAGTTTAAAAATTTCACAGAAATTAATCTTCATTCAAGACTCGATGACTATAAGCTCAAGGGATTCGACTGGCTTTCAAATGCTCAAGTTTCCTATATGTTTTACCCGCTTTACCATACAAATTCGAGAAAGCATTCGTACCGCCAAGTAGATTTTGCCCTTAGAGTTCTATTAGTTAATTAATAACACCACGTGGTGAATGATCGTCAAAACACTCTCGGTGTATAACTGATGAAAAAATATATCGATATGCCTTGATTATTCATTGTCAATGGGAGAATGAAAATGAATAATCATCGTATCATCATTTTTTCGTCGATAGGCAAAAGGTTACGTTTTTTTTTCATCTCCATCTTTGCGCGTGAATGAGAAAACGCGATCGAAAAAAGAAGGGCGCGAATAGAGGGCGTCCAGGCGTGTTACTTACGAGAACGCACACTCGCGTCGACACATGCGTATATATGTGGATAAGAAAGCGTGTAGTGTTATTCCGTGTGGGAAACACAACATGCGGATCGATCGATAACACACCAACTAGACGCACGATATGACATGGAAGGGGACGACTTTTTTACACGATACAAGGGCGCAAAGTGGGTGCGATGCTAGTGGAGGATGATGTGTTCAGCGATGTGTGCGCGCGAGAGTAACACATCGTAAAAAGGGGGATAGTAGAGAGATTTAACAAACTAAATACATAATATTGGTGGTGTGCGCGTCCGCATGATCGCACGGTTGGAAGAATCACCCCTTCGTAAAAAACAATCTGACAATCGTTCATGGACAAAGTTTTACGATAAAAACATACGTCTTCGTTTGCGCAAAAGTGATAACATTACGAATTATGTAGTTATGCCGAAAAAAAATACGAAAAATTTCAAAGAATCACGCATTGGGAAGAGAATCGAAGGTGGCTGCAAAATCGCGAGTTCCGAAGTCATTGTCAAACAATTTCGCAGCATTCGCGTCAATATCAAAAATGCCAAGAGATGGTTCATGCTGAAAAAACGTTTGGCTCTCGTTACGGATGATGAGCTCGTTGCTTACCTCCTCGATCTTGCCGAACCTATAATCAGGTATGATGATTCTTATGCTACATTTTTCTTCTCACCCGACGCAGCGTCGCGTTTGTTGAGACGTTCAATTGCGCGAATATCATTCGATCGACGACACGGTATCATTGTTAGTTATTATCACCGCATGGGGGCAAAACTGTCATTGTTTTTCAGCAACAAGCCGGGCGCGGGGGGGGGGAGAAGGACTTCGATAATGATCGATAACTCGCGCGAAAATAAAAATCGATTTTCAAAAAATAATAAACATCATCAGTTTTTAATAATCCATTGACGATCAATTGAATTATTCACAAAATTATTATAATTATTCACAAAAAGTATTGGACATTCAACTGAATACGCGAGTGTTGATCGTTTAGTTTGATTTTGACGTTTCTTTAGTTTCCGACATCAAAAGCATAGAAAAATTTGAAATCAAATACCATGTTGCTTAATTTATCGTAATTAGTTTGCAAAATTTATCGTGCAAACAGACGAGATGGAAAATGTTCGAGAGGCGGGGATTGGAAAGCGGATCAGGACAAGGAAAACGATCTCGAGCTCCTCAAAATGGACGAGAAAGATTCGCCGAACGTCGAAGAGCCTCTACGCAGGAGTCCCCGCAAGCAATGTATCGTTTCCGTCGTTACTTCGGAGACGGTCGTTTCCCCAGCGGAATCGGCGGAGGATGCGAAAGCCCAACAAAGTAAGCTTCCGTCGAGCGTGGATGCTGAAAACGATGCGTCGCACGCGGAGAAAAGGCGATCGAGGATGAAGCATCATCACAAGACGAAGGAAAAACATCACCGGGACAAACGGGCGAGGAGAAAACACTCCAGGAATAACGAGGTGGATGATAAAAGTTCACTGGCTCACAGCGACGAAAGAAGCGTTTTGTCCGAAGGAATACCAAACGATGTATCACCTTCGGTGCCGAAAATAATAGTCGAGCGTTTGTCACTCGCGGACAAAAAGCCGTTAATCGTCTACTCGCCGAACGAAGATAAGAAAAGTTGTATTCTCGCGGAAAATTTGAACAAGAGCAAGCGAAGCGGTTTAAAAATCGACAACGACATGATAATCATAGACCGTACGATCGAGACGGAGATTGAGAGAGAGAAAGTGGCGAATTTGCGACGACCGAGCAACGCGGAGGAAAGTTCGACGGGCGCGAGTAACGATGGTAAATTTCGAATTTTGAATGTTACGAATGAGGATGAATGCGAGAGTGATGCGAATGAGGAATCGTACGAGAGGACGGAGAATATCGATGTAGTTGACGAAGAAATCGACGCTTGCGTGCCATCGAGGAAAAAAACGGTGGAGGAAAAGAGAAGCAAGAAAAAGCGTAAGCACAGCAAACACGATTCGTCGCTCGATGCGAATGAGACGTTTTTACCGACCGAGGAGACCGTCGCGTCGAACACGAACGAGAGCGTTCATAAACGTCGTAAAAAAAAGCACAAACGAGGGTCCGGCTCGTCGGCGGATCACAGCCGGGCGAAGAAATTTCACGATGTTCGCAAAGCCCCGCAGGACGGTATGATCGAAAATGCGAAAACGATCGTCGACGAGACGATCGATCAAACGACGACCGACGATACGATCGATGATTCATTCCTCAAGGAAACGAACGTCAAAGCCTCGACGGATCCTTCGGACGCGGCGGTCGGTGAAAATTCCGAGCCCCACAGACTCGCTATAAAAATCAAATTGTGTCAGGATTGCAATAATCGTCACGTAAAGGACACGTGTCCTCTGATCTCGACGGATAATCACGTTAAAGATCGCCTCGGTTACAACGACTGGTTGACAAAACACAAGGGCAATGCCGAGGTTCTGAAGGCCATTGCCAGTGAAGATCCAATCTCCGAAGGGTATATCGTTGCGAACGATGATAATGATGAATCCGACGAGGAAACGGCAAATGCAGAGCAGACAAAGGCCAAAACGAAAAACGAGAGCGAGGACAAGCAGTTGCGCGTCAATGACGATCGGCCATTGTACTCGAGGGAATCATTGCCGGATTGTTTTCAACTGAAATTAACGAATCCCGAACATGGTATCGGCATTTACGCTTCAATCTCATTGCCGATTTACACGAAATTCGGGCCTCTCGTCGGTTGTCCGATCAAGGAGAAGGATATACCCGATGACTTTTCCATGCGCCATCTCTGGGAGGTATTTCGATTGATTGAAATTGAATGGGAATTCCAGACGCTTGGCGAAAAACTTGAAACACTTGAAAAAAAATGTATAAACTCGAAAATGAAAAAAATCCTCAAAATTTCGAGGATTTATCTTCTTTTCCTCATCTCCGTGTGGAATAACTTGATCAATTTTTTCGAGTGCTCGTTGATTTTGCACTCGTTATTATTTCGTAAATGGAGATTCAACTACCGTCGCGATATTTAAATATCTCGTTGTAATTTGTAGATCGATAACGATGGAAAAATTTCTTATACAAGTACGACGAATCCATTGAAGAGTAACTGGATGCGATATATGAGACCCGCTGATGCCAAAGAAGATAAAAACATGACGGTAGTGACGAGAAATGGTGAATTGTATCTCGTGTCAACGCGGGATATCGTCAAAGGTACAGAATTGACTTACTGGGCGGATTCACAGTCGTCCGCCTGGACGAGGAAAAACAAGGTCGACAAGACGAGTAAGTTGAGTTATTTTTCGTTCTTTTTTTTCGCCTTTTTCAAACACCGCACACCCGAAATGATCGAATGAATGTTCTCTCGTTATAGATTGCGGCGGATGTAATTTGAATTTCACCCATTCGATATATTATCGTCTTCATTGTTGCATTTTCCATGACACCAGATACAGTTTAACGATAAGGAAATATCATTGCAAGGTGAATCAACGATTGATCAAAGATTCGGTGTAAAATGAAAAAAAAAAATATGTAATCACAACAACAAAATTTGACTGCCGACAGGTTTGCGGAGCTGCGGTATTGGGAAAAGACAACATAATGAAACACGCGGCTGATTTGCACGGCGGTCGTGGCGCTTATCAGTGTCAGTACTGCCGCAAGTTTTTTCTCCGTCTGAATTATCTCGAGATGCACAGAACCTACGGATGCTCGCAGAATCCTCAACGTTCGAGGCCGCTGTGCGATTTTTGCGGGCGTAAATTTTGTCAGCCGCAGAAGCTCAAAGTGCACATAAAACGAATGCACAGCGGTGAGTTTGGAGTTATCGACGAAAAAAAACGTGCCATTTTTATGTCGCACTGTGAGAAACGATGTTTTTGCGAATAAAAATCACGATGAAAGATGAAAATCTCGTTACAGACATGTCGGAAGTCCTTCGAGAGTTTCAGTGCAAAATGTGTCTGAAGCTTCTTGGCTCGAGGGCGGCGCTTCAGCGTCACATGAAGGAAGTTCACCATAAAGACGTTGTCGGCGCTGCTACGTGCGATCGCTGCGGCAAAATGTTTCAGAACAAGAGCAACTTGAAAATCCACATGCTCACACACAGCGGCGTGAAACCGTTCAAGTAAAAATTCTAAATCCAGACGATATCCTGATTATTTCGCTCGTATTCCAATGGAACAAAAAAAAGCTTTCAACGATTGAACGCTTTACAGATGCAAAGAGGTCGACTGCAAAGCCGCATTCACGACCAAACAGTGTCTGCAGTTTCATTACAAAAAGGTTCACGGACTGAGCGAGGATATGATGCCGAAGATCGAGAGGTCGGTTGCATACACCTTCGACGCTTACAGCGGAGGTCTCGTCGAGGGAATCGAACGGAGGAAAACATCGAAATCGGACGGGCGAAGCTCTCAGGTCTCACAAAAAAACTTGGAAATAATTTGAAAAATCAGCGTTGTCAACGAAAAACGATTATTTCTTCCATTTCACAGCGTAAATTCCGTTTTTTCCTTCTACGAGCGTCTATCTCTTCCGTCTTTTCAGCAGGAAAACAGCAACAGCGTGACGTCTCTGGAAGATTGCAGCTCGGAGCACAGTTCGAAGAACGACGCGACGATGAATGCGTTTCAGCCGACGATCAACGAATTCGACAATGGCGTGGATATCGACGCGCCGAGGTACAATCTGGATCGCTATATACTCGAGCGTAACGCGCAAAACGAGGATGTGCGCGGTAAAGACGCGGAAGATCATCACCAGGATGACCTCGCGTGTCAGGAGATGGAAGATGAGGAGAAATCCGTTCGCGAAAAGCGCGAATCGCAAGACTACGATAACGAAGAACGCGACGTGAGAGAAAACGACCTTGACGATTTTGAGAAGTTCGAGGACGAGCCGCGGGAGGGTCAATCTCAAGGTTGCGAGATGCGACAATCGCCGACTCGTCCGCATTCTCACCGCGAGGTTAAAATATGCGGTAACGAATCGTCGCGCGACAACGATCGTACCGACGTTGATTTTTACGGTACGAGATTGCAGAGCAAAGGCAGCAAAAAATGGATGGGACAATTCGGCGACATGAACGAACCGGAAATCGTCGCGCAGCATCACAACGAAGCGAGCGCGAGATCGGACGTTTACGAGTTCAACGAGATGAGCGTGAAGAAGAGCGAGGATAGAAACAACGCTTTGATGAGCGGTAATAATCTGTCGCTCAACATATATCGCAGACCGGAAAGTACAAACGCGAGTTTGCTCGTCGAAGCTGCGCTCGACGCTGCCGAGCGCGATATCGGCGCTGTGACGAGTCCGATCATCGACGACAACGATCGCGAGGCGAATATTTACGGGATTTCCGGTCAAATGCAAACGAGACACACGGACGGTCACATGGATCCTTATATACAGCAGGAGGAGGAATTGTTGTCACCCTCGTCGATGAATCAGGATAATCGAAAAACGCCAACGTCTCACGTACACATGGATTATCACCTTCATCGTCCGGTTGATTACATGAATTCGCCGAGGCCTCACGTCATGGAGCAATATCTTCCTCAGGATGATTTGTCGCGCGTCAATTCCCCGGGTCCTTACAGCATCCACATGCAGCAGGACGATCTTTCATCGCCTTCGGCAACGCCGAGTCAAAATCGTTACCAGGAAATTCATCATCATCATCATCATCAGCAGCAGCAGCATCATCAGCAGCAACCGCAGGAGCCGCAACACCATCATCATCATCATCATCATCATCCTAATCATCATCAGGTACCGAACGACAATTTATCGAGCGACGAGGGCGACTCTGTGGCGCAAAATCTCAGTATTTCCGTAAAGGACAAATCACTGCAGTTGGAACTTCAGACCCCGTACAAGTACGAACAATTGGACGTTGAATTTTCACGCGAGAGGACGACTTTCGAGCCGATTGTTTTGAGCAACGGTGAATTACAGGGCTTGGATATGTCGGCGAGAGGCTATCATCATCCTTTGGGCTCGCAGATTGTGAATACGCGTTATCATCATCATCATCTTTATGAAATAACGGAGAGGCAGAGCGTTGACCTCAGCCGTGCCACCGGTTATTCGATTTCGCCACCGTCGCCTCCACCCCCACCCCCACCGCCGCCTCCGCAGCCGCAATCGTCGTCGACGACGATTTCACCGTCGGCTCAACCTCCGCCTTATCCTCACGGCGAGGTACTGAGAATCGTCAGCTTGGATCTCACGCCGGGGCACAGCGTCGATCTCAGTTTATCGAGAACTCATCATTTACATTCCAACGGCAATAGAATCATCGCCGGAAGTCCTCAGCCTTCGGGTTCTTCGTCCGCGTCTCACGTCGTTCCTGATAACGCGGAGGGGAGAATTCTAACGTCGCCGCCACCTCTAATTACCGGATACAACTCGACGTATCCGGTAAGCCCTGCAGCTTATCATCCACCGAGAGCCGGCTATCATCATTATTCGGGGTATTATTGAACGGCTACCATTCGTATCGATGAATAACGCGAGAATTATCGGAATTCAATTGACTTCCGGTATACCCGGCGAATAATCGCCAGGACGTTTGTTCGGGACGGAAAAATTTCGCGCAAATGTTCGTAATATCACCGGATTATGAATTTCGTATTGAATTCGTTGATAATGATGACAAAAGGCGAGGTGTGCCTTTGAAAGTCCGACAGTGCTGTCCTCTTGGCACGAGTTTGTGAAAAGTGCGAGATAAAAAAGTTGACGCGGTGAAGAATCAAAGCATTTTATTGTCAAGCGGTTTTGAAGAACACTGTTTTTTAGCCACCCGAACAAAGTAGCTTTGGCTCGTGGTCAGTTTTGTACCAATAGCTCATTGAATAGCGAGTAGATGCACGCGTAAAGGTTGTGAGTTATTTTGAAATAACGAACGAATTTAGACACGGCAAGATTTTCCGGTTTTTTTCAATGAAAAATTGTCGAGGATCGAACGGTTGCTCGCAACAATGAGATAACTCGGAATATGTCGAAGATTGTAGGTTTTTGGAGTGAAACAAAAGAGAAAGTGATATTTTCGAAAAATCGTACTCTGAAATTTCTGGCGTAAATCTTGATGAATATTTGCTGGATTTTCCTTGCCTAAAGCAACGTTGCTCGTTGAATCACGTTCGTATACTCGGCTTACGAGCGACTTTAATTAGCATGCAAAACTGTTTGAATCTTTAACGCTAGAGATATCGAACATTCACAAGTTCAGTGAATCAAACAACACGTGAATTAAGATACTTTAATCGGGACGATAAATGCACAAATAGGATATTAATGAAAACACAGAATGATGGAATGACACTTAAAGATTCATACAAATGATCATTTATTAACAAAGTTTTGCGGATCTGATTCTCATTCGACATCATTTTTCCAAGATTTTTCGTGATAATTAAGTCGAAGAAAAATCGTTATTCAGAATTCAGGGTATATATATATATTATATATATACACATATATTCTTATATAAGAAACTCGTAATTGATCGTGGTACGTAGGAAAATATTATTTCATCGAGCTTTATGAATTCATGGGCTTCGTGATATCTCGATCGATAACTTACAAGACACTACAAGTGGGTAATCTAGTCATTAAATCTTTCGAGGGTTCTTTTTATGTTTTTTGTTTCCCTGATTTTAAGTTCCGCACGAATTCGTAGATGATATATGCTTTGATTGTATGTAAAAAAGCAGAGTACTTTGAAACGATGACTGTAACGTCATTGCCAAGAAAGATGTAACGTCGCTATACGCGAGCATAGCGTTTATCGTTAATGTCAAAGAATCTATAAATTCGTTTAATATTTTTGCGAATTCCAGCAGTTTCGTTCGTGCCATGAAAAAATTGTGTTTATCGCAATTTCAATGTTTCTTTTATTCTATTATTTCGTAAGAACTATACGGAATAAACGATCATTATTACAATGCAAACAGCTAAACTCTAAATGCTCAGTATTGTTTAATTGTTTAAATATATACGTGTATGTATATATGTGTAAATTATATATAATTTATACGAAATTCTCGAGTTAGTTTACGTATTCTTCGTAAATAGATATGAAGAAATGTATATTAGATACTACAGCGATTCCGATGAAAAATTGTAAAGAAAAATCTTCCGACGAAAGAGGCAAGGATCATATTTTTGCCTAAGAAAAATCTCATGCATGTCGCAAATTATTTATAATACATCGATAACCAAAGATCTGGAAGGAAAACGCGAAAGAATATGAAAGAAATTGTACATCCCGTGCCAAACTGTACGAGAGACGAGTGCGCAAGCTTAAAGCCCCATCGCATCGCGATATTTTCAACGTTTTAAACATCTTAGATATTCGTGAATCGTTGCGAAATTATGGGGCGAATTTTTATTTTTCAATACGAAGTAGTATTACGATTGTACATATTATATATCTGAAATCATCTAAAAAAAATTGTATTATCCATTTACGGATCTGAACAGTGATAGGAGAATAGAATTTTGAATAAATCAAAGACGAAAATAATTAGCGTGAATCGTATTTAATACATTTTTGTCCATTAGATACATATCCTCAGTCAGTTTGCGACAAAATGTACATTCAGGAAAACGAATTGCCGCTCTTTTTCGCACGGAAAAATCACCGACCAATTGTAACTTTGTAACTTTACTTTATAGCTATGAGACGAGACGTCCGATTGGAGCGGTTTTTGGCGTCGTTTTAAAAAGCATCCTCATACGTCCAATGAGGACTCTCAATGAAAGCGGTGGTTTGCTGTTGCGTCCGCCATATTGTAAAGAGTAGCGCGGGTCATCAGCGCGTGTATGGGCTTTTCGTAAGAGCAATATTTAACAGCGGAAATATACACAGTGCTTTAGTGAAAGTTTATTTATATATAATCATTTGGCAAATGATGGATCCAGCGAAATTAAAAGTGGTCGAGCTTAGGGCCGAGCTATCGAAGCGTGGCTTGGAAACGAAGGGCAACAAACCCGTCCTCGTCGAACGTCTGAGAAAGGCGTTGGAGGATGAAACTGATCACAGTGAGTTTTTATTCTCTCTGTTATCATCAACAAACAGAGAACGTCTCAAGCTTGTCGCGTTATTCTTCTTTTTTTTATCTCAATTTAACATCTATCAATTCATAAATCGCCGACGCTATCAACTCCGCATTGACGCTCTCTCGCAACCATTTCCCCGCAATGTTTACGAACAAAAATCTATGATAACCGATAAAATTACGAGCTCTCGCATCTAGGTCGAATATTTTCGACGAATTGACCGCGTTCGTAAAATAGCCGTGATATGCCCTTTATCGTATTGATTGGCCGTTTTGCAATTCCTCGAAGTTAACCCTCAGCGTGTCTAACCTTTCGGGCACTCTCCGAGCTTTTCAAACAAGACGACAATTTCGCTCTATCCTTCTCGCATTCATTAAAATATACGTTCATAATAGGCACATGCTGCTAAAAAACCCAATATAAACAAAAAGAACGAGAAATTTTTACAACAAAATTATTTGCCTGCGACAATGTCGCAAGTGCTTCAAAGGCGGTTATCCTGTACTCGAAAATTTATATAATAGCAAGCGACGATCTACGCATGGGTGTGATAACTTTATACTCGTAATTTTCATTTCCTGTACTTTTTCAATGACAAAAACTTGCTTCTCGTAGATTCAAATTTAATCGTTACAAAGTACGAGTAACCGCGATTCGACGATCTACGAAATAACGGCAATGAGAAAAATTAGCCTGTTCCATTTTCGATGCGACAGAAAAACTGCAAAAATGTTATCAGAATTTGAACAAATAGGTTCTTACGGATACCTTGCTTTTTTTGGATATTAATCGTAGATACTCTCTCTCGCTCTTTCAGCCACTGGAGAAGAGACAGCAAACGTCGAAGCCCCCGATGAAAGCATGGTAGAATCGCCGCACAAGCACACGAGAGACAAGACCCCCGAGCCGCTTACTTGTAACAGAACCCCGGGTAGATCGTCGAGAAGTTCGTCAGTGACAACGCCGACAAAGGTCTCTCCGGCGAAAGGTGTTTCAAAAGTTTTATCAACGCCGATAGCCGAAAAGCATGTGTCACCGACGAAATCGTCGTTATCCGAAAAAACGGAAAAAATAAGCGAAACGATCACAGAGACGTTCGAGTCGGAGGACGCCAATTCGGAGACGATCGATGACACGCCGATCGTCGAGCGGCGAGAAGAGGAGCCGGTAATCGTGGAACCTGCAGATACGGTCGAGGAAACTCCAAAAGACGCGTCGGTCGACGAACCCATCGTTTCGGAAGTTACCAAGACGGATGCCGAAGAAATTCAACCGGAAACGGAACAATCCGTTCCCGAGACAGAGGAGAAAGTTTCTACGGAAGAAAACGAAGAATCTCCCGAAGCTACGGACGACCAGGTGGAGGCAAATTCTCACACTGAACCTGAATTACTGGAAGACACGTCGCGAGACACGAACGAAGGTGACGACGACACATCGAACGAGCAGACGGTGCCGAAAGAAACGATTTTGCAAAATGAAAATATCGTAAACGATGAACCAACGGAAATGGAGGAAGTCGGTGATAACGACGAGAGTCGAGATTTCGCCGAACCGATGGAAAGCACGGCCGATGCGGGAGATCAGGAAGAAAACACCGTTGAAACGGAAACGAAGGATACGAATGCCGATTCTTCCGAAATCCGTGAGACGACAGAGGCTACATCCGAGGATGCTGCGCCAAAGGACGAAGTTGACGAACGATCAAACGCCGACGATGCTTCGCCATCGGACGAAAAGGTAAAAATATTTCTCCGGGAAAAGAAATTGCGTTTCGTGAGTGGCTTATGCTTTTTGTTTTTTTTTTTCAACAAAGACCCAAGATGTGGAAATGAAGGAGGAGAAAGACGAGACGGAGAGTAATTTAAAGCGCGACGCAAAGGATGATAGAAAGGATCGTATTGATCGTAAACGAAAAAGATCCTCGAGTCCGCAAGAAGAACGCGTTAAATCGCCGCTGCCCACTCGTACGATCGACGAGCCTGATCTCAATGAAACCGATGTTGTCTTATCCTGGTGTAAGTTGTTTGAAACTAGCGAAACGTTTTGTTTACGGAAACATTTGTTCACAATTTGAACAACGGTTTTTGTTCGAGAAACAATTGACTTTCTAAACAATTTTCTTTTGGGAAACTGTAAAACTCTTTTGAAACAAAGATCGAATTGGTGTAAATGTTTTTTCCAGACGATTCCGATCTCAATCTCCTGATCGACAAGGAGAACCTGTTTTCGGCAACGGCAATGCACAACGACGGTTTTGGTTACATATGGGCCGGCGCGAGAGCATCTTGCGGCTTTGCCGAAGGAAAAATCTTCTACGAAGCAAAAATAACAGTGAATTGCGATGTTAATTTGCAAGACGAGAAATCGCCCCACGTTCTGCGAGTCGGTTGGTCCGCAGGAGGAACGTCGATGCAATTAGGCGAGGGATCTCTCAGTTATGGCTTCGACGGAACCGGAAAAATGTCAACGGACAACAATTTTTGCGACTACGGTAGAGCCTTTGGAAAAGATGACGTTGTCGGTTGTTATCTCGACTTCACGGACGACGATAACGTCGTAATGACGTACACGATAAATGGCGAAGATATGGGTCCCGCGTTTACAATATCGAAGAATATTCTCGACGGAAAGCCACTTTATCCTCACGTCCTGGCGAAAAATTGTACCTTTCATTGTAACTTTGGCCAAGAGAAGCCTTGGTGCGAGATTCTCGACGGTTTTGTCGCCGTTGGCGCGACAGACCCGGAGAAACGCGTTCACGGTCCTCATCGACCGGACAAAATCGAAGATTGCGAAATTATCATGCTGTGCGGTTTACCGGCCGCTGGTAAAACCTCGTGGGCGACAAAGTATGCCGAGGAACACCCGGACAAATTGTACAACATCCTCGGAACGAACAGTCTCATTGAAAAAATGAAGGTAAGTTTTTAAATTAACTGATTAAATATATTTTTGGCGCATTTCAATTATTCTTCAATTATTCGTAATTGTTTTTTCAAGAAAATTATATTAATTAAGTAATATTTCAAAAGGTAGAAGGTTTGTCGCTTCGACAAAGCTTCCCCGGCGGACAGGACACGCTAATGGACAAGTGTACGAAATGTCTAAACAAACTTTTGGAACTGGCATGTACACGAAGACGGAATTATATCTTCGATGAGGTGAGCTGCTCCCTCTACAATTTTCGTACGAAATCAAACTCGATCGATCGCGCGTTTTTCATCCGCGAAAACAACAACAATGTTTGCAGACGAACGTAACTTCATCGGCGCAGCGACGCAAAATGCGGAATTTTCACGGTTATCAGCGTCGCGCCGTCGTTGTCGTACCGACGGAGGAGGAATTCAAGGCTCGCATCGCGAAAAAATCAGCGAGCGACAGCGACGTCACACCCGATTCCACGGTTTTAACGATGAAAGGTTCGCCAATTAAGGATTACAGCACGTGCAATACGCATGCTTTTCTCTTTATTTCAATTGAAACGAAATGCTCAATGTGACGGATATTCCACAGCGAGTTTCAATGTGCCAGTCGTCGGTGACACGTTCGACGTTGTCGAGTGGGCCGAGTTGCCGGCGGAAGAAGGCAAACAATTGATCGAAAAGTACAACAAAGAGGGCAAAGAAGCGGGCTACGGGCAGCAACAGCCGAGCAAACGACCGCGCTTCGAGAGAAACGATAATCACAGGGACAGCCGTGACGGCCGGCAGAGCAGTCGAGACAGTCGAGATAACAGAGACCACAGAGACCGAAGAAACAGTTGTAATTATGCAATTCTACATGAGAAATAACGAGGCAGATTCGTACTTGCTTTAAAAGTTTTTTTATTGAGACATTCGCGCATTCATCTTATTTGTATTCCCCCTAAGTAACGTTTTTCTTTGTGCAAATAATTTTGTGTAATTACACACGTATTTAGATTCAGACAGAAATCGAAATTCAACGTGGCGCGGCGGAAGCAACAGCGGCGGATGGAGAGACAGACAACCGAGACCGGCCGGTGGCCACACGAGACACGGCGGTAGCAACAGCAGCGGAAGTGGTTACGGGAGCCAGTCGGGTTGGCGTTCGCGGGCTGGCAACGTCGCCGGCCCACCGGCCTCGTACAGACCCTCGACCGATAGACGCGTCGTTAGCGGAGGACACGACAGAAGAACATCCGGCATGGACCGCAATCGTTCGGCGTCTTCGCGACAAGGCGACTGGAGATCGATGAAGTGAGAATTTATTCGATTCGCAAAACTCGTCATTACCGCGAGGGAATACTTCCCTTTCATACGACGAAACATGCGCTGCAAAGTTTTTTCCACATTTATCTCGAATTACATAACGTTATAGTCTATTCCATTCTCTTTTCTTCATATTTCTCTCTCGCGTACACTGCCGGCCAAAAGTTTGGGCACACCAGTGGAAATTTCTCGTAATACCAAAAGTTAGATAGCGGAGTCAAAAATAAAGATCATCGAGTTCTGCAAGCTTCAGAATAATAGTTACACTTTCGGAGAGAGGAAAATAAGCCGGAGGGAAATGTGTGAGAAATGCTTATGCGTTGTGTTTTTTGGCCCTCTAGTAGCTATCAGGGCTCACAATCGAGTGGAAACTGGGGTGGAAGCAGTCAGAGCGGCAACTGGCAGGGGAGCCAATCGCAACAGCAGGGATGCTGGGACAATCAGTTGGGTAGCTGGGGACAACAGCAGCAATGGGGTAGCTGGAAGGGTTACGGACAAGGAAACAGTTACAGTCAAGGGAATTATAGCCAACAGGGCTACGGTAATGGCAATTGGAATAGTTGGAATCAACAGTATTACAATCAGTATTGGGGACAGCAACAACAGAGCGGCTCGACATCTGCAGCTGGTAGCCAAGCTGTAAGCAAACATTAATCCGCCCCTCCCAGTTAATCTCGCGAGAGTTGGACAGAAAGTAAGGTATAAAATGCCGAATAATCTACTCCTTGTTTATCATGACACACACATACGTATCAAAGTTTTAACAACAACTTGCTTTGCCTTCCGTATTAACGAATTTCGTCGGAAACATTGCACAAATGGGATTTTTTTGTTACACACGAAGAGACACTATATTTTACGGATTTCCGTTCGAAATCGCAAGAAAAATCTCGGCAGCGACGACGCGCGAAACTCCTTCGTGTTGATGAATGAATTTCAATTTTCCGAAAGTGATCGAATTAAACGCCACGCGATGCCACCGAAACGATCATTCGCACAATCGTGATGCTGCTTCATTTCATTGTAACATTTTCGTAACGCTGTTGGGCAGCAAAATGGACATTCTCTTTCTTTGCCATCTAGCGTTGGATAGTTGAACTTTTCTTTTCAGGAATATCGGCATTTTTAACGGGGAAGATCATCGACTTTGCGATCTCATCAAATTATCGCTATTCCATTTCTCTCGTACCTCACTTTCTGACTCTCTTTTTTCCGTCTATCGCCATGGAGGAAAATTCGAGGTGTTGACATTTTTTTTTAGACCTTCCGATCGTAACAAAATTCCGTCCGGTTTGATGGAAAGTGTGAAAATTATTATTTTTTTTTTCATACGAGCTAAACTGCGAGATCAAATGCAGGTTGATACGAGGAAATGCCGTTAAATGTTGAGCATGTTTTCGTCTGATCTTTCAGGGACACACGAGTAGCAGCGGAGCCACGGGAAATTCGACAAGCAGCACAGGTCCTTCGTACAGCAATTATTCATCAACATGGCAGAGTTATCCACAATCTTACGGCTATTCCACTGAAAGTTCCAACGCAAATACACAGCAACAAAAGTAGGTGACGTTTTTACTTGGCAGAATAGCGATAGAAAAAAAATTGATAAACCAACGAAAAACACACGAGAGAATAATGCAAGAATAAAAATGATGAATTTACACAGTCACTGGATTCGCCGTAAAAAAAAAAGATGAATGATTTTCACGTTTCCACACTCGATCTTTCTCTCTCTTGCGTTCTTGGTTTCGTGAAAATCGTCTCATTATCGACGAGTGTTTGAACCGTCTTGATTTTAAACGAATCACGGGAATACGGATGATCGAAGGAAAAATGAAAAAAAAAGCCAAAATTTTCATCCGCTTGACATTTTTATGAAGAATCGTGCGTCTTAATTGTCGATTCCACACGATGGATTGGTGAAATCCAGATTTCTAAGAGAGAGAGAGAGAAAGAGAAGTACGCAAAAATATGGGACCGTGGTTGATGTTTTATAAGCACACTTCTATAGCGATTATTAACGATTAATCGATCCATTTATCCTACTCGCATCGAATACAAAAAATCAAGCATATTAAATTGGAAAGAAAAAAAAAAGTGAGATTGAACGACGAATAAAAAACCATATTTCAGACTGACCGATAGAAAAGATACGGCCTTTGCGTTGGCGTCAGCGACATTTACTGACATCCGAAATTGAAAAAGTTCATGACAAGTTGTGTAAATATGTACAGATTTTCCAGATTTAAATGATTGCGAAAAATATCACACATAAATGATCTGTACCGACGCTTCAAATTGTATCTATATTTTTTCTTTCTCTTTTCTTCATTGAGATTCGCACTTTTTGATCATTTCATTCTCAGTACGATATTATTTTCTTTCGATTTCACGTTTATTATGTGATATTTTGTATACGCGGCCATTTCGAGCAAGCCGAGAGTTTTTTCCCTTTGGGCAAAAATTAACTTTGGAAAATTTGCCGGCAAGTTCAACGTACCTACGAATGACACGGTGAGAAAGCTCATTTTTTCGCGAATGTTCGTTACTCTCCGTGGTAGGTAATGATGGAAATATAACTTCGGCATTATTTCACGAGCATTTGGGACAATGAGTTTGCTGCGAATACGAGTAATAAAAAGTAAAGTAACGATGAATAAACGACTAAAGAAAATTACTTTCCGACGTTTTTGGGGCAATGAAAAACTCTGACGCGACCTTTTATCGTAATTTTTAAGCGTAAAATGTGAATTAATTTCGGTGACGAGATGAAAAAAGAGAGTCGGTTATTCGCTTGTTTTAAACCACTAGACTGTCGCAATGTTACTTCGCGCAATTTGCATCAATAATTAACGGCTATTCCTATCGTAACTCGTCGCAAATTGGAATGATTTTTTTTCATTTCTTCACATTCCTCTGATTTTCTTTTTTCCAAATAACCAATTACAAAGGGAAACACTTGTACGTAAAGACAAAGGAAAAAGAAACAATTGCATAAAGATGAAAAAGAAGAGGTATGCGGCGCGTGATAGTTAATATTTGTATGTATCGCGTTCGTTCGTGAATTTTCGAAATAACGATGTAATATGCAATAAACACTGAGAAGATTTATGGAAATCCAACGTACCATATTCTACTTATTTTTCTGTGCTTTTTTTTCTCTTATTCTGCCAACATTTGCAATTTATCGTTTATCATTGCGAACAATTGTATTTGTCATAGACTTTCTACGCGCCATTATGCTGCTGCATCTTTCACCAAGTTTCGTCTTAATAAAGAGTTTCTGGTGTATTTAAGAAAGATCGCTAGCTAGCAGAGATCCTCTTTAGTCATCGCGTTGATCGAACGTCACGATGGTTCTTCATTTAATAACAACAGCGTTGAGAGAAATATATAATATACATACAGGATGGTCCATGTAAATTGAGACATCTCGTTATCTCAAAAACTTTTGAATTTGAAAGCAAAGGTTGGAAATGAAAGTATCACGATTCAAAGAAGGAGATGAGCGATAGGAAATCGTTTTTTCGAAAATCTCTCATGTTTTTCTAAAAAATTTTGAAGATGATTAATTGTCTGGATTTAAATGGGCAACCCCGTACATAAATATATTGTATATAGATGCGAGAGAATAATCTGCCGATCGTCCGGTGGACAAAAAAAGGTGAAATCTCTAAAAAAATAAGATAAAAAAAAACAATTTAACGACACAACGTTGATTCCCTGATTATTCGTACGTGCGCCAAGTACGAAGAGGGATGAAGAGAAAAAAAAACGTCGGTTGTGTGTCCTCTGTCGCCTAAGTTGTGTGTCAACGAGTGTGCAAATGTGTGAAATCATGTCGTATAGCGAGATTGAGAGAATTTGGAGGATACACGGAGAGAAAAAAATGGGCAACCAGCTGACGACTTTTAATAATTTTGCTAATCGATCTACAATCGATATCTTTGTACCACGATTATTATCATTATTGTCTCTCGTTTCTTTGGCATAAATACCTACACGTGTTGTACAAAAGTGTGAAATGGGGGGGCGGGAGGGGAGACAAACTTTAGGTCATACGGAAAAAAAATATCATAACGAAGAGGAAAAATGAAAAACAAAAGCAGTTACGTAAGCGCTATATAAATAATTAGATGCGTTAAGGGATGATAAATATGACATATTTTTTAAGAGAGATAGAGAATATCGTAAGGTGTATTCAATCTAAAAGTACCGTATAAGCACATACACACATTATTATTATAAAAAATATTTATAGGATAAAGCGTTCAGTCGAGTCGAACATTTTTCTTCTTTCGAGTTTTACCTATTGAAAAAAAATCGAAACTCGCGTCCTCCGCGGCCGCAAGTCTCCGAAAGGTTAAAACGCGTTCAATGGATATTCGGCAATACAATTTGTTGTTAAGCGAGAAAAATGTACAAACTTATTCAGTAAAAATAAAAACGTCTTGTATGATGCGCGCCGTGTTTTCTCTCGCGTTTGCTGAATTCACGAACTGAGTGACGAATGTGCATTTATTGTGGTTTTTAGGAAATAAATTATACATTTTGATGAAAATAGTCGAAAATTTGACGTCGCGTGAGAGAAATTTGGAATATTTCCAAAAATTTTGAATGGCCGCGTAGCACGTGAGCTCAGTGCGAGCGTGTGTGTGCGTGAAGGCAAGCCGGCGAGAGAGCGCGCGTATACCTAAGCATCGGCTGGCGAACGTGGTTGCATATAAGACGCCTGAGTATGCGCTTGTGTGTGCGAGCGTGAACGACGCCTACCCGCGTTGTTTGGCAACAGAGGCATCGGAGCGTATATACTGGTATATACGCGCTGCGGAACGGAGCATGTGCCGACGTGCCGAGAGAGTTTCGCGCAGTCTATCGTGTGCTACGCGAGAAAGCAGACGTACGCGCGAAGGGACTCCGATGAACGACAGCTAAAATGGTACGGAAATATTTTAATTTATTTATTATTTAATTATTTATTTCGTTTATTTGTAGCTATGATTTAATATTGTTATTATCACTATCGCCTACTAGCTCTTTACGAAAAAATACAGCATATAGAGTATATTTATTCAATCATCGGGGAGTAATTTTTCGCTAGGTATTTAAAGAATTTCCGAATTTTAATTTCATCAAAGAAAATCTACAAAAAATCATGCAAGTTACATTTTTTGTCACGCTGTAATCTTACATGAATTTACCGAATGTCGATCGAGCACACGTGTAATTTTCGAGTTTTCCAAAACTCCGCGGGGGTAGTGGCAACAAGGATAATTAATTTTCATTTAAACTGCTCGGGTCCTAACAATAAAATAAATTCTGTGGATACAGTGCAAGGTGATAATCTGTAACGTATATTTTATGTTCATCAGAAATTAATACATTGTAATCTTCCGCATACTCGTTAAACTTAGCATCTTTCGTTGAATATGAAGGTTGATGAAAAAAAAAGAAAAAACGAAAACAAAGAGAAAAATAATGATAAAAAAATAAAATTTCTGCCTCAAGTGACGTAATGTCTTAAATCGCTCTGTCGAACGGCTCAAAGCTCTAGGAGGAAGTTTGTTTTTATCAATGTCCCATAACGGCAATACACTTTTATATAAAAATTGTAACTGTGTTCCAAGTTAGTGAGGCGACGAAAAAAAAACGAAAAAAAAAAAACGCATGTACAATTAATTCATTGTGTATCGTGTGACATCGCCGCAATTATAACATTATTAATACTATACAGAGACGATTATAATGGCAAAGTTTTAGAGGTAATAAATTAATCATTGTTTCTTTCGGATGTATAATACGAACTAAGCTTCGAATGACTATCACTCAAAACACGAGAGACTTTGACGAACTCGCTTTTTCAATCTTTCGTTTCTACCTTATTATTTCAATCTTATAAAAAAAATCCGTTCAACGGTTCAATCAGGCACAAGATTCCTCGAACCAAGGATTATTATGTCAATCTTTCTTTCTTCTGATGACGAGATTATCCAAAGGAAAAACGATACAAGCCACCGAAGGAAAGTATAGCGATATAAAAAAAAAATTCTACCAATTACGAATTACGGCCGATACAATTTTTCTCTCCCTCATCGTTGCGAAATATATTAAAATATTACTTTTTTTTTCTTCTTAAGCGAGTGCCGAAAAAAGGAAACAAAAAAAAACAAAAGTAATTATAAAAGAACAATAATCGTGAGTACCCGCGCGTTTATTTATAATATTAACGAATAAATATGTAAGCCAGGGTCGAGCGGGAGGGGGGGAGCTTCGATAGATTCGTATTTACATCAGAGATTCGATTTTTCATTATCGACTCCATACGGACGTTGTTTTAAAACAAGAATAATAATAATAATTTAAATATATCGTTAAAGATTAATTATCCGTTTAGTACGCTACTTTACAGTTACGATCCCAATAACACCGGGAGGGAGAAGGGGGGGGGGGGGTCTGGGGCATGGAGGTTATTAAAAATATAATATTCCCTTTGTGCAACAAAGCTGTACTCGCAACCCCATTGCGGGTAGTTTTTTTGTCCATTTTCTTCTCTTTTCTTTTTTGTTTCTTTCGTTTTTCTTTTTTTAATAAATTTGTACAATCAACCTTGTGGGCTCAACAACGTTTGGTCTGATAAAAATTCAAGATTAATTTATACAAATGTAATTTCTGTACAAATTTCGCGATTTTTGTCTTTTCAATTTGTTTCTCTCGACTCTTTGTTCCTCGGCGAAAACGGAGGAGGCCGCGCTTTCACCGCGATAAACTATCGAGAAAGAAAATTAAAAGGAAATTTCATTTTTTTTTCGCCGAGTCTTCGAAACTTTTGATATCGTGTTTTTTTTTCTCTCTCTCGTTTCCCCCCCTTCTTTTTACATCTCTGAGCCCCACGCGTTGCTGAACACCGTATATTTCACGCGAGACCTCGTGAAACATGAAAAATTCGACGAATTATGGTTTCATGATTATTCGCCCGAGGCAAACGCGCCATTTTTGTCTTGTCTTTCTTTTTCCACCGGGATTTCATAAATGCGCTCGTACTACGAGACTCTCGCGTAATGTCTTTTCATTCATGTTCCATTTATGTGTTTCGCTCTCTCTCTCTCTCTATCTTTTTTTTCACGTTGGGAGTCATTATTTGCAGTGTTGCAAATCATTCCGTGATAAATATCAACGTCTATAAACATCTGGTAAAAGCTATAAGCTGAATGGACGGGATGTTTTGAAAAATCTAATAATCATATCAGTTTTACGCAATTATTATACGCTGCGTATTTAGGAATAATAGATAATTTATCATACAACGTAATGATACTGACCACTCGAAAAAAACTTCTCTCGTCTCGATTATATCCTCCTCCCCCTCTTTTCTTCTCATCCGTCAATTTTCTTTTTACAGTACACGCATCGACGTTTCAACCGGGCTTTTTTTTCTCTCCAACATCGCAGAATCAGGCCGCGAATCGAGATAAACACACGAGCGACGAATATCCCTCCCGGTTTGTTTTTTTTTTGTCGTTTTCGCATTGTTTTTTTTCAAGATCGTTGTTTCCCCGACGAGCCGATTATGTGCAGTGTCACCGACGTCTCGTCATCCATTGTCACGGATTCGTATTTCCTATTCTCTTGCGATTGCGTCTGTTGCGATCCAGGAGAAACGAGAGGTCGAGGGGATCCTTCTTATTCGGCATTCTTTGCAAAAGATTCATCAGAATGTTGTTCAGCCTCTTGCGCTGCTCGTCCTTCTTCAAAAGGGAAAGAAGATATCGTTGAAAACACAATTGAATTTATATTGTACGGAGAGATAGTCCGGGAGAAGGAGAGTGAATCAACTAAACTAGCTTCTCTTGCACATTTTTTCAAGCGAAAATTTTTCTCCCTTCTTTCTCCCTTGCACATTAATGTTTTATAAAATTTACAAGAAATGATTCTTCGATCAGACGATCTCGCGAGAAGCGTTTTCCTTCAAAGTAGTGGCAGATAAAAAGAACGATCGACAACTCCATCAAAATTTAACCACGCATAGAGGAAACAACTCTAAACAAGATGCTTCATGTCCGGTTTCCGGAAATTTTTGTTCTACAGCAATGTCGGGCGGGTAAACAGTATCGCAGGCGCAATACTACCGCTCGACGCTGGCCCGGAGAGGCTATCTTTCCGCTCTACAGCAATGTCAGGCGGGTAAACAGTCTCGCAGGCGCAGTACTTACCGCTCGACGCTGGCCCGGAGAGGCTATCTTTCCGCTCTACAGCAATATCGGGCGAGTAGCAGTCTCGCAGGCGCAGTGTTACTGCTCGACGCTGGCCCGGAGAGGCTATCTTTCCGCTCTACAGCAATGTCGAGCGGGTAAGCAGTCTCGCAGGCGCAGTACTACCGCTCGACGCTGTAGTACTCGACAGTAGTAGCAGATGAAAAGAACGATCGACAACTCGATCAAAATTTAACCACGCATAGAGGAAACGACTCTGAACAAGATGCTTCATATCCGGTTGTCGGAAATTTAGTTTCAGTTTTTCCCCTTAAGGGTAGCGGCAGACGGAAAGAACGATCGACAACTCGATCAAAATTTAACCACGCATAGAGGAAACGACTGTGAACAAGATGCTTCATATCCGGTTGTCGGAAATTTCGTTTCAGTTTTTCCCCTTAAGGGTAGCGGCAGACGGAAAGAACGATCGACAACTCGATCAAAATTTAACCACGCACAGAGGAAACGACTCTGAACAAGATGCTTCATATCCGGTTGTCGGAAATTTAGTTTCAGTTTTTCCCCTTAAGGGTAGCGGCAGACGGAAAGAACGATCGACAACTCGATCAAAATTTAACCACGCATAGAGGAAACGACTCTGAACAAGATGCCTCATTTCCGGTTGTCGGAAATTTAGTTTCAGTTTTTCCCCTTAAGGGTAGCGGCAGACGGAAAGAACGATCGACAACTCGATCAAAATTTAACCACGCATAGAGGAAACGACTCTGAACAAGATGCTTCATATCCGGTTGTCGGAAATTTAGTTTCAGTTTTTCCCCTTAAGGGTAGCGGCAGACGGAAAGAACGATCGTCAACTCGATCAAAATTTAACCACGCATAGAGGAAACGACTGTGAACAAGATGCTTCATATCCGGTTGTCGGAAATTTAGTTTCAGTTTTTCCCCTTAAGGGTAGCGGCAGACGGAAAGAACGATCGACAACTCGATCAAAATTTAACCACGCATAGAGGAAACGACTCTGAACAAGATGCTTCATATCCGGTTGTCGGAAATTTAGTTTCAGTTTTTCCCCTTAAGGGTAGCGGCAGACGGAAAGAACGATCGACAACTCGATCAAAATTTAACCACGCATAGAGGAAACGACTGTGAACAAGATGCTTCATATCCGGTTGTCGGAAATTTCGTTTCAGTTTTTCCCCTTAAGGGTAGCGGCAGACGGAAAGAACGATCGACAACTCGATCAAAATTTAATCACGCACAGAGGAAACGACTCTGAACAAGATGCTTCATATCCGGTTGTCGGAAATTTAGTTTCAGTTTTCCCCTTAAGGGTAGCGGCAGACGGAAAGAACGATCGACAACTCGATCAAAATTTAACCACGCACAGAGGAAACGACTCTGAACAAGATGCTTCATATCCGGTTGTCGGAAATTTAGTTTCAGTTTTCCCCTTAAGGGTAGCGGCAGACGGAAAGAACGATCGACAACTCGATCAAAATTTAACCACGCACAGAGGAAACGACTCTGAACAAGATGCTTCATATCCGGTTGTCGGAAATTTAGTTTCAGTTTTTCCCCTTAAGGGTAGCGGCAGACGGAAAGAACGTTCGACAACTCGATCAAAATTTAACCACGCATAGAGGAAACGACTCTGAACAAGATGCCTCATTTCCGGTTGTCGGAAATTTAGTTTCAGTTTTTCCCCTTAAGGGTAGCGGCAGACGGAAAGAACGATCGACAACTCGATCAAAATTTAACCACGCATAGAGGAAACGACTCTGAACAAGATGCTTCATATCCGGTTGTCGGAAATTTAGTTTCAGTTTTTCCCCTTAAGGGTAGCGGCAGACGGAAAGAACGATCGTCAACTCGATCAAAATTTAACCACGCATAGAGGAAACGACTGTGAACAAGATGCTTCATATCCGGTTGTCGGAAATTTAGTTTCAGTTTTTCCCCTTAAGGGTAGCGGCAGACGGAAAGAACGATCGACAACTCGATCAAAATTTAACCACGCATAGAGGAAACGACTCTGAACAAGATGCTTCATATCCGGTTGTCGGAAATTTAGTTTCAGTTTTTCCCCTTAAGGGTAGCGGCAGACGGAAAGAACGATCGTCAACTCGATCAAAATTTAACCACGCATAGAGGAAACGACTGTGAACAAGATGCTTCATATCCGGTTGTCGGAAATTTAGTTTCAGTTTTTCCCCTTAAGGGTAGCGGCAGACGGAAAGAACGATCGACAACTCGATCAAAATTTAACCACGCATAGAGGAAACGACTCTGAACAAGATGCTTCATATCCGGTTGTCGGAAATTTAGTTTCAGTTTTTCCCCTTAAGGGTACCGGCAGACGGAAAGAACGATCGACAACTCGATCAAAATTTAATCACGCATAGAGGAAACGACTCTGAACAAGATGCCTCATTTCCGGTTGTCGGAAATTTAGTTTCAGTTTTTCCCCTTAAGGGTAGCGGCAGACGGAAAGAACGATCGACAACTCGATCAAAATTTAACCACGCATAGAGGAAACGACTCTGAACAAGATGCTTCATATCCGGTTGTCGGAAATTTAGTTTCAGTTTTTCCCCTTAAGGGTAGCGGCAGACGGAAAGAACGATCGACAACTCGATCAAAATTTAACCACGCATAGAGGAAACGACTCTGAACAAGATGCCTCATATCCGGTTGTCGGAAATTTAGTTTCAGTTTTTCCCCTTAAGGGTAGCGGCAGACGGAAAGAACGATCGACAACTCGATCAAAATTTAACCACGCATAGAGGAAACGACTCTGAACAAGATGCTTCATATCCGGTTGTCGGAAATTTAGTTTCAGTTTTTCCCCTTAAGGGTAGCGGCAGACGGAAAGAACGATCGACAACTCGATCAAAATTTAACCACGCATAGAGGAAACGACTCTGAACAAGATGCTTCATATCCGGTTGTCGGAAATTTAGTTTCAGTTTTTCCCCTTAAGGGTAGCGGCAGACGGAAAGAACGATCGACAACTCGATCAAAATTTAATCACGCATAGAGGAAACGACTCTGAACAAGATGCCTCATTTCCGGTTGTCGGAAATTTAGTTTCAGTTTTTCCCCTTAAGGGTAGCGGCAGACGGAAAGAACGATCGACAACTCGATCAAAATTTAATCACGCATAGAGGAAACGACTCTGAACAAGATGCCTCATTTCCGGTTGTCGGAAATTTAGTTTCAGTTTTTCCCCTTAAGGGTAGCGGCAGACGGAAAGAACGATCGACAACTCGATCAAAATTGAACCACGCATAGAGGAAACAACTCTGAACAAGTTGCTCCATGTACGGTTTTCGGAAGTTTTTGTTCAGTTTTTTTAAAATTCCTTGCTTTCCACAATTTGCTACTTATGCCGAATTATAATGTGTTCTCTAGGGGTCTATACTTAATTCAAGACGGAGCGCCGTAGCGCGAAAACGCAGCCGGTCGCGCGCGTGAGCGCGCGTCTCTTGACCCTAGTAACAGTATATATTAGTATATTTTTTACCTGAGCCAAGGACACGGCGAATGTGACGACGTTAGCGTCACCGGATCTTCGTCGCGTTCTGCTGCTGAATATTTTAGTCTGATCCTTGCCATTGATCTTCGTCGTTTCCGGTACATCGTTCTGCGCATTATTGTCACTTTCCTGATGCGTTGCTTTTTTTTTGTCCTTCGATATCCTGCCGTTTCCGCCACTTTCAATGCCCTCGAGACTGTGCGGCTGTTGAAGCGTTTGAAAAACAGAAAACATCAATAACGCGGTAACGTCGATGTACTCGACCCGTTCATCGCGAAAGAGTAACGAAAGTTTGATTTTTTTTTTTTTTTTACCAAATAAGTTCTGTAGTGCTTGATGCGTTCCGGAAAGACCTCGAAGGCGTAAGGCTTTACGCAAACTTGATGACGCGCCCGGGCTACTTTGGTGAATAATCTCGCTGCTCTGTCGACTCGGTACTCGCAAACGTACGTGTGTTCCGGCGTGGAAGTCACCGGACGTCCTGAGTAGAAAAAAAATACAAAAAAAATTCATTTTTTTTTCATTTTTTTCCTCGCTCCGTCATTTCGCGAGATATCTTGCCTTTGCAGTAGGTGTTGGGATCGAGAACCCAACAGCGATCAGCCACGAGATCGCACGGTACTGCCTCGTAGAGAGGAGCGCACACGACCTCGTTTTCGTAGAATTTTCTCGTCGGCTCGTGATAAGTCTCGTGCGGTCGAAGATAATGATGGCCGAAGACGAAACGTTCGCCCCTGCGAGTACGAGAACGCGATGAACGAATGATTCGTCTTTGAAGATAAACGAGTTTTCGATAAGAAAAAAAAGGGTAAAATGTTAACGCACTGCGCATTTTTCCACAATCTTTCGATTCTGAAAATGTCCATCTCCTCGTAATCGGGATTCTGTATAGTCTTGTAAGTATGCTTTTCCGGTGTGTCGCGAAGAACGTACACGGTATCGCCCTGTCTGAGCTGCAAATCACCCCTCAACAGTGTTACGTATTGCTTTTTTCCTTCTTCCTCCTCCTCGCCTTCCAATGGAATTTCCAGATCGACTTGGCGCGGTTGACATCTCTCGCAGAGGTACGATTCCGCGCTCGTGTCGGCTTTGACGCAATCACAGTGCTGCCACACGAGACAGCGCTCGCACTGGATCATGAGCCCTTCGTCCCTGATTCCGTTTATTTCGAAAACGTTCGTAAACCATCAAATATTCACGGCGTTCGTTCGAAAATGACGCGTATCGAACGAAAAAAAAAGTTGCCGGTGAAAAAAAAAGTAAAAAACAAAACTCTCCACGATCCGATTTTTTCGATTCCAAAATTTGTATCAACTTTTCTTTTACCTGTGAAGTCCGCAGATACAGCGTATAACATCCTCCTCACCAGCGGTGGAACCCTGCGGCGGTAAAAAGGCGTGCGACGGTGGCGAACCGGTCGCTTCGGTGATGGCATCGATAAAATCGCTTTTACTGCCGAGATACAATTTTCTCAATCGCGCCGCTGCTATACCCAAATCGGAAGTTCTCCCGAAGAATCTGACGTTGTTGTCAAAGAGCTTTATCATGTCTTGATCAAATTGCTCGGCCAATTTGTAATGTCCCATACCGACGGCTTGTTCGATCATCGTCAGGTCGATCGGATCGACGACTTTCTCGTAATACTCTGGCAATTTTCGCTTCGGCGGTAGGGAAACAAACGGTGAGCACAGCAATTGGTTGTTCTCGTCGTTCGCCGTCGCGACAACGTCGTACAGGCTCTTTAATACCTTGGAAAAATGGAGATGACGAAACAATAATTATACAAAAAAACGTGTAATCACATCAATGACATTTTCTCACTGCCATGGAAAAAATATTAATAACAAAAACGGCATTGCCAATTTTTCTCGATATTCACGAAGAATAAACACTAAAATGATTTTTCTTTTGACAGTATTTTCACGAAAAAGATGATGATCAATTTGTCAGTATCTCAATCTCACCTTGGCCAATTTTGCAGTCTTATTAACTTCGGGATCGTCCTGGGCCTGCGCTAGTCTACGGGTTCTGACGGTGCGACACGTGACGTTGTTCAACGCGGTTACTTGCGAATAAAACGCGTCAGATTGGCTCTTAGAATCGACGACGCTCTTCTCCTTCGACGTTTGGACGATCTTTTCCTTGCCTTTGCCCGTCTGGTTCTGAGGATTGGCGCTAGACGGCGCCTTCAGTCGTCGAACTTTCTCCAGATTTCTCAGGAGAAAACAATGATGCTGCTGGGCGAAACAACGTTGCTGATGCGACATCGGTTTTATCGAAGGTGCGTTCATGATCGCTGAATCGCCGATTTTACGAGTTTTGCACAATCCTTTGGTATTCGATGACTGAACGATGATGGATTTACGCACGTTCTTGCGCGGTCGCCCGACCGATCTTCTCTCCATCGTATCGGCTTGCGACGGCGTTATTGGCAAACATTTCGCCACTCTCTGGCTCTTACCACCTGATTTCAGAGTCATTCGATTAATTAACACGAGGATTAAATGTGACTTTTGCGAACGGACGATTTTGGAAATGAATTACCTATGACACCTCGACAAACTTCGCTGCCGCATCGGCACTGCTGACCCTCCGATGGATTGAACAACGCGAAATTGTAATCGTACGTCAATTCTTCACCGGGTATTATGTTCCTCGATGCGAAAAGCGCCATACGCGGCAATCCATGCACGCTCCATTTTTGCATTTCGCAGTTTGGCTCGCAGGAATGATTCACGAAACGACCATCACCGCCCATGCGGTGACCATCGATCACCAAACCTCCGTCCAGATGGAGACAATAATGATGCGTGTCATTGGCGTATCTAGAAGTGTCAAATTTTATTGATAATGTTAATTCAATCGATTTCAACGGATCGTACGCAAGATAATAAGCGCGGTGCGTTGAAATAATGAAATTATTCAGTAAAACTCGTTTTGCTTCTTTACAGTTGATTGTTTTACCTCGTAGCCATACGAGATTTGAATTCACGTTCCGAGACGACTTCGCCAACGTATTCCAGAATGAAATCACCCATTTTTATAGAATCCTTGGTTCTTATGCCCCATCCTTTGAGATCGGTCATGAAACGCTGTAACCCGGGTGCCCATTCGTGTCTCTGGATCTTTTGGTTCGTGCATTTTTCACCGCACGGACAAAACTGCGGCGAGCATTCGCTGAACACCATACGATTGATGCACTCGTCGCCGCATCCGCTTTCCGGCTTGCATTCGCAAGCCTGAGCCTCGTAGAGGGTCGTCGGTTTAACGTCGAAGTAAATGTTCGTTCGAATTTTCCTGCGGGGAATTTTGCGTGAGCCAATCGTGGAAACAAAAACTTGTAAAAATGCATTTTTCTTCTTCATGTTTTTCTCTCAAAAATGACCAAAATTTACCTGTAATTCCAGGACGGCACGAGATCGCGCCCCGGTAAACGCGAATGCGTGTGCAACCACCAGAGATCGTAAGGCAGCTGAAAGTGTATTTTGCGCTGTCGTAAGAACTTGCCGCAGTGATAAGGCGGCGGCAACAAGCCATGGGGATGTTCGCTACTGTCGTAAATCATTTTGTTTTTGCCGGCCGTGCTGTCCGAGCTCGTGATTCTTCTCGGTTCATCCTCTTTGTAATAATCGGAGAACAAGCCGGCTTGGAGATAACGTTTTTTCCATCTCGGTTGTTTTCTCTTGATCAGCGACGATCCCAATTGCTTGCCGAGCTCGGTCTCGTCGCTGGCGACGTCGCTGCTCGGCAACGCGTCGCTCTCCGTGTCGTATCCGGCGCTTCTCAAGCGTTTGATATTCCGCAGCCTGACGTTCGTGGGACTCGTCGAGCCGCGTCTTCTCTTGTGATTGTTGTTCAAGCATCCGGATATCTCGAGCTTGACGCCGGCGTCGTTGCTGGCGCGATCGAGCTTCTTGACATTCTCGACGCTGAGCTCGCCCACGCGCTGACTCTGATTGTAACGCTCGAGGGACTCCTCGAGCGTCGCGTTCTCGTCGTACATCCGCGAATCTTGGATCTTTTCGAATTTAACGGGACAGAGCTTGTCGCAAGGCCTGCTGCCGTCGCACTCGACCAAATCTTTGCGAACGCGAAGCTTACCCGAGCGCGAGTGTCCGCTATTGTCGCAATGATTGTTCGCTGTCTCATCGTCAACGACGAGATCGTGACATTCGTCAAGGTCAGTGTAAATGATTTTACTGTCAATTTTACTGTCAATAGCACCGCTTCCGGTCGATGATTCTTTGACTATCGGTAGTATCTCCTGTATCTCGCTGTCCGTTAAAATATTTTTCTCCTCGTTCGTTATCTTCATCTCCGTTACCAGGGACTTCTCGATAACGTCCGTACGACGTATCAGTTTCAAATTTCCCGCTTTATCGCCGGTCTCGACAATCTCCGTTGACAATATTTTCTTCTTTTTCTTCTTCAAGGTCGGAAAACCCGTACGATTTATCGGCTTTCTGCGTCGTATCTTTTTCTTCGTCGATACCACCGCGGCGATCGCATCGCTAGTTTTCGCAACAACCGCGTTAGCCTCGTTTCTCTTTTCCTTCGCTTCCGACGCGGGGATTTTAACGATCGGCGGTTTTGTGTCGCAGGAATCCGCGCTGATCCTCTCTCTGCTGTTTTCATCGAGTGCAGCGCCGTCAACGGCTTTTTCAACACTCTCGGAATTCTTTGCGTCGCTCTTGAGTGATTTCTCCGTCGTTCCTTTGTCGGATTTTAAAACGGCGCTCTTGTCCGATTTAACGATTTTTTCGTTGTGAGACTTTGGACTCTTGTCGCTCGTATGACCGTCGGCTTTTTCGCTCTTGTCGTTGATCCCGTGATTGTCGGAGTTCAATTTGGTCACCGTCACTCTGAGATCCTTGACGATCTTTTTCTTTCGCCTCGGCTGTATCTCGAGACGATTCGCGGGTTTTTCGTCGGCCGATTCGCAGCTCTCGCTCATTGGAACTTCGACGGACGTTAATTCCGCGTCTCTGTGTCGCTTCTTCGGCGTTACGGGAAGATTCTCCCTCTGATTGTTACTGCCGAGATTCTCGCTGTATCGCGTTATCGTAGCCTCGATAGCCTCCTCGATATGATTATCCGTCGCCGTTGTTTCGTTGTGAATAATCTCGATGCCACTGCCGTTGGAACTCTGCGAGCTGTGCGGACTCGACACGTGATAATGTCGTTTCTTCAACGGTAATCTCTGCTCGTTCGAGTTTGCGCTGTTGCTCAAATTGTTTTTCCCATCGCTGTTGTTCGGCAATTTTTCCTTCTTCAAGCGTCTCTTCAATTTTTGTTCCTCGCTCGCATTAACGTCGCTGCCTTTGCGTTTCTTGATCATCTTCTTAACGCGAAATATCTGTGGCAGTTCGGCGTGAACGACGCTCGCGTTGTTCCTACCGAGGCTGCAGGATCGCGTAAATTCGTCGATCAGTTTTTCCAACTCCTCGCTGACACCGGGATTTATTTTGATCGGTTTCCGCGGCGGTACGACGACCCGCCGTCGATGTTTGTGATGATGATGGTGATGATGATGATGATTCTTTATACGATTGTTCCGCGTCGACGGCGGAGCTTTGTCACACTGGTCGGTATCAGATTCGAGAGTCTCAGTTTTTAGGGGATTGACCGCCGCCAGTGGAATTACCGTTTGCACACCAGCGACGCTCGTTTCCGTATTTCTAACGGCTTTTTTGCTGCTTTTGTTTTCCTTCAACACCCTCCTCGGTGCGACGCTCGACGACGTTTGCGAGCATTTCTTCGACGTTGAATTTTTCTTACCCACCGATGTCATTTCAACGCGATTCTCCTTGGAACTCTTGCGGCTGGTGCTATTACTTCTGTCCTCCTGCGTCTGTGCTTGCTCGCGACAATTCGACTTTTGTACTTTGCCGGAATTCGCCAATTTTTCCGTCTTACCCTTTTTACATATTTCACGCTCAATCGCGTCCTTATTGTCTCTCGTCTGGCTGGATTTTCTCGTCGTTTGTTCGCAGCATCCGACTCGCGTTTCCGGTGTATCGTCGATTTTACGAACTCCCGGAAACGTCTTATCCTCGTTTTTACCAACGTTATCGCTCATCTCGCTCGTCGCTCGAGTCGATTTTTTCTCCTTGAATCTTTTGCCCTTTGAGACAATTGGACTTTTGTTTGTTCGAACGTTGGCGACTTTGGACGTTTCGTGGGAAACGTTCTTCGATGTTTTCGTTGTCGTCGTCGTCGAGCTTTCGAGAATCTTTTTCGATCTGACGTTGTTTGAGGGCTCGTTGCGCTCGATTTTTTCGATTTTTTCAACGACTTCCGGTCGTAGCCTCGGCCTACCGGGTCCGCGAGGCTGCGTCGATACCATTTTCGCTGGCCTACCGGGCCTGCGTTTCGGTGGATAAAGTACGCGGTCGACGTTAACCGCTGGTTTCGTCGGTGCTGCTTGCACGGGAGATTGCGATGCTGCCAATTGTATCGTTGGACTGGTCGCCAGATGGAGGGGACTGTTGTCGACCGATTGAATTCCCGAATCCGGCGAGACGTTCGACACGCAGACGTATTCGGTATCGGCTGCTTTTTTCACGAGCTTGCTGCGTCTCTTTCGCGGCTCCGAGAGCAACGCCGTTTTCTCGACGAATTGTTGAAGCAACGTCGAGGAATAAACGGGCACGGGATTCGCGTCGGTCGTCTCGCTCGAATCCGAGTCGGCGCCGAGTGACATTCGCTCGATCGCTTTTGACACCAAACGCCCGGATTCAGAGTCCTCGAAACCGTCGAACGGCGCATCCTCGTGTTCCTGATCGGGCAATATCGCCGCGAGATCCTCCTGATTTATCTCCTGCAGAGGTTGCTGCTGCGACTGAGGCTGCGTCGGCGGTACTGTCGTATTCACGGACGGAGGCTGCTGAGGCGTTTGTTCTTGAGAATTCGAAGCGCTCGGTGCGCCCGATGAGTTGGAGTCGTCCGTAGCGTATTCACCGCTCTGAAAAACGCGAAAGACACGCCAGGCAAAATTAACATTTTATCCAATCGTTCAAAGGAACGTCTCGTGATTACGCGCTTCGTTTTATACCTTGGCATTGTTGTTACTCCCTTTCGTATTTCTCACGCTGGCTCTTCTCGTTTTGTCGCACTTTGACTTGTCGATTTCCTCCTTCTTCTGCGCTTTCATACTTATCTTCAACTTCAACGCGCCCTGATTAAGATGAAACAAAAGAAAACACGCCAAGTTACCGCGCATTCATCGATTTTTGGGTGTACTACGTCAAATTGGTGTCTGAGTTTTGTTTTTGAATGCCATTTTTCAAAATGAATTATTCCGAAATCATTTTTAAACTGAGCACGTTGATTTCAGCGGCGTCATTTTTTTATAAATCACATATTAATTACAAGCATGCTCATGACTCGTCCTTCTACAGCCTGGTAGATTGAGAAATGCAGCAGGAAATTGCAATAAATTTTATATTCATCTTTCAGCGAATTTCTCATGAGAATCCTCGAGGGATCGAAACAATTCAACTACAAGTGTCTTTATAATTATTTACCTGCTCGAAATTCGTTTCTCTTATGGAAAACGTTTGTTCGCTGTTTTCAGATGAACAATCTGTATTGGAGCCCGTGTCGGCGCAATCCTCCTCCGCGCTGCTCTCATTATCAGATTCAGAATCCGAGTACGAACAACTTCCTTCCGTTCCGCCCGAACTGTCTTCGTCCGAGTCTGAATCTTCCTCCGAATCGACGGAATCTGTGTCTATCGCATGGTCATTATTTCATACAGTGATATCACGTTTTTTTCAGGGAATATAAGAATGCATCGAGAATTCTATCAGAGCCGAAATGATATCTAACGAAACGTTTGACGTCGCTCGATTACCGTTACCATTTCTTCCAGTAGCGGGATCCCAGCTGCCTCCGCCCTTTATAGCATCCATATCGACGGTCGAGGGTAATTCTCTCTCCCCTTCTTCGTCATTCTCATCCCAATTCCAATTTTGGAGCTCCAACTCGGATGGATGATGAATAACCGCGTTCCATCCCGAATCACCGGACATCTTTCCGATCGTCAGACATCCACGTTGCGAGAATTTATTCGACGGCTCATGGAAACTTTTTTTCAACGCGGAATGACCCCTTTGACATTCTTTTTTTCTCGACGATCCTGACGAGTGACGGAACAAAAAATGAACGACTTTGTCTCAATGTTGGAAGGTACGTTTTGTAGAGTTAAAGTATTCAACGGTATTCGATCCGCGGGAATTCGCCAAAGAGGATTCGCGGTAAAAAAAAACATCAATGTCGATCAACCAGACTCCCAACTGTGAGTTTCGATCTCCATTTGCATTTTTTACTCGGATCCAACAAGTGTTTACCCGCAAAAAACGCACTACGAACACAATTGTCAAGCTCTCGTTGTCGAACGATCGTTTGTTTTTTTTTTGCTTTTTCTTTTACTTCGCGGATTTACGGTTGGACGATTTCACGATTTCGGCGTTATAAACTCGTTTCTTCGTGCTAAAACTTTATGCACTAATTGTATAGACGGGAGGGGGGGGACAGCTGTTTTATCGAGATAGTCAACGCGTACGATAATAGGCGAGAGCAGAACAAGCAGATGTACGATGCTGAGAAGTGTCCGGGGTTATGCATTTACGACGGAACCACCGAATTGGCGCGAAAAATCGAGAATATGTACTGATGAACTCGGCGAGGGCGAAACTACAGTCTAATAGTGTCATTGACGTTGATCATTACGTTTATTATTCAACGTTCGACCGCCGGACCGATTGCAAGCCCTTAAAACGGCCGTTAATTTTTCCTTTTTTTCTTTCCTTCTTTCCCAGGCACTGCGAGGAGAACGAAGCGACGTCGCGGTAAACTTCTCGATTAGAAAGTTTTTTCCGATGTTTATACTTCTCCCTGTGCGTGTTGGTCACAAAATGGCGTTGAACGACGAAGACATTTGTGTCGAACGGTTACACCAGTTAAAAAAGAAAAAAAAAGAGACGAAAAAATACGTATGCACGCGCATATACGCAGAGGGGCACGACCACACAAGATTACGACGTAAACGTTTACAGTCCGGTTAAATCTTCCTTATCCCGAGGCCTCGGCGTCTCTCCGATAAAAATAACAACGAAATGTTGTTATGCGCTAGCGATCGCTTGAACGTTTTACTAGATTCATCGCCTTTTCTCGAGTTTAAGAGGTAAAAAAACATTTATTCACACGCGTGCTTTTTTTCAATGCTTTTTATACGTCGAACGCACACACAACGCGCGCGCGCGTCTCACACGTTTCTCGGTCATTGCTTTACTGACTCCGCATATCGGTGACTAATTGAAGGCTCTTTTCTCTGCCTCGCTCTCTCTCTCTCTTTCTCTCTTTACTTGCATTTCCTCTATCGATAATGAAGGTAAATGAATTTTTTATCTTCTAAAATATCTGTTACATATATTAGGACAATTATTTATTGATAAAGATCAACTTTGTTCGCAGATCTAAATTGTTCGGTGACACAAGATTGAATATTTCGTGTGTGGAATTGAAACTCTCTAAATAATAATATACAAGAGATACATCACGTTCAGATATCACTCGCGCGATAATATAAATACAAGATAAGTCGTACACTGTATACACGTGCACACAAAACCAGTATTCAAGCATCGTTCATTAGCCTGTAGTGATAATGATTGTTGCTTTTTTTCTTTAATAAGTGTTGATATTGCAGAAAAGATTAATTACGTCCCCAGTAATGTAATATCCAACTTTACATATTTCGGAAAAAATCTCTTCGAAATGCTTTGCAAAATTTAAATTCAGCCAGGAATAAACAAAAGGCGTGGTACCGGTGTTTCTCACGAGATGTCGCCACATACTCATTCAGATGTGCAAAAAGTACAACCTTTTTAAAACATGTACAAACATGTGTATAAACCCTTTTCGGTCGATTGGTAAAAAAAAGTTGACATATCCATTTGGAGGAGCCAACTGTGGTACCTTTTTGTTCTTCTAAAAAAAGGAAATAATACACAAACCTTTGCACGAACGCTTACTTTGCGCTGTCGGTAAAAAGTCTATTTATGTTTCAGTGAACTCTGGGAGATGGCGCCACCTGCGCATTCCCGCGGTACACTTCAGTATATAGAACGAAGCTCGGGTTTTCCTCTCTCAGTTGTACTTCTCAGCATCACATTTTTTCGTCGAATACATTCGGAGAGCCGAGATATTTCGTGCTCCGGCAATATGGCCGGCCAGACGTGCAGAAGTAGGGTGGTGTCATAGTGGTGTTAGTGACGTTATTATTTATGTCGTATTATCGAAAATCCTGTCCGAATCTCGCGTGTTTTCATGGACTGGGCGAGATATTACTGTGCAGAAGCAGAAATTCGGTTTGCATGAGGTCATAGCACTCGAATCACAGCCCATCGAACATGAAGTGAGTACCGCATATACATTATTCCGAGTACCGATGAGAAGAACGAGACGGAAAAGAAAGAAAGGAGAGTACGAACTTCCTCCCTCGGACCAGTAAAACGGCTTTCTTATTACTTCTCTCTATGTTCCTTACAATTCTTCGTTTCTTTTTTCAACATTTTCCTCGCATCCTTTGTCCCATCGTTTACAACATTTTATCATAACGTCGATCATTAATTTGCTTTATTGTTCGAAACTCTGTCGCTTTATATATATACGTTATTTGTTCCTTTTCGCTTGAAATCAAGAAACAAATTCTCCTCGTATCGTCTATCGTTGTAATGTGCCAGTGGGGTCGCGGAAAGTAAACGCACATTATTATTCGGCGGAAAAGGGGCGTCCAGGAGGGGTAAGGCGTTTTTCTCGGGGAATTGACTGGATGTGAGGGCGAGAGGTAGAGAGAGAAAGAGAGAGAGAGAGAGATAAAGACACAGAATATAGTAGATATCGCATGGAGCGGCATGGCTCGCTGTAACGATTTTTGACAGGATGATATTATTATTATGAAATATTTAATTAATCATTATGTCAACATTTATGTTTTGTTTACATCTGTTGATAATGTCGCACATCAAACGTTCACGAAACTCTCTCGTCCCTTTGTTATTTTGTCATCGCCAGGGAACAGAACTAATTCCGTTTTTAGGTTAAGAAAAAAGGCGAAAATATTTCGTCTCCGCGCAATATTTCGAACGTAAAACGGTTTTATGATGTTTCGTCGTAAAAAAATTCATGAAAATCATCAATTAGAGGAAATAATGATAAAACACGAAAAATTCTGTAGCTCGTGTGTTTGCACGATTATCAACGTGATTTTTCAATGATCCGGGAAACGGGCATGACGTTACCTCGTGCGTGAATCGCCCGAGCAACTCATCCACTTCCGGGTAAACACACGTTGAGCAAATTTTTACTCGTTCCGTAAAAACGCGAACTCGCTTAGTCCATTTCGTGATTAACAAACGCGATGTTTTCGTTACTATTTTTTTTTTAGGGGGAACCAAAAATATTATCGGTGACTGTTTCGCTACCCTCCGTCTCTCAAACAACCCCTCATTTCACTCTCGGTGAAACATCACGAAGGTTGCACTCGGGATCACGCAGCTTACAAAAACCCTGTTCTTTCATGTCCCCGGCTGGTTTTCTAACCAGACGCACACGCCCTACTACAGACTCTCCGAATAAATATGACAATAGGTGATTATCGCGGTACAACACCGGTGGAACACGAGCAAACGTATGATTTTCGTTGTTCACATTGAAGTAACCTTGAAAATAAGTAAACAGATGATCGAGCGCTTCCATCGATAAATCGGGCACTACATTGTTTTTCAAAATTAATCATCCATCGTGATGTCCCAAGAAAGTAACACTTGGAAAATGTATCATTTTGATTTTCGGATTTTTTTTTTCATTTTTTGAGACATTGAATATCGAAACGATAAAAAAAAGCAAAGAAAAGACGAAAATTACAAAAAGTACCGTATACTTTTTGTACTTTCCGTTTTTTTCGCACGATGTCGCGAAACATTGTCGTGAACCTTTCTGAAAATATTATTCAATTGAGACCTGATTGTATCATTCTCTCGGTATCTCGCGCTGCAGCTCTCGCTCATACAGGAAGTCAGTATCGAGCTCATGGACAAAGTAATATCGGCATCCCTCGTACGGCTCTTCATTGTCATTCTTAATATGCCTAATGGCGAATTTGAATCGATAAATATAAAACGAGAGAAAAGTTGCGATTTATCGTCGAAATACTGTTTTTTTTTTTTTTTCAACATTACGAGCAGACGATGACGAAACACGGGATGTTTTATGTTTCTTCAATGAGAAAAATCGCGTTTCGGCCAAACAAGCGCTGAATCGTTTACGTTTCTCGCAGCGTGTCGAAAATTTCTAAAAAATCCCGAAGCTCCGGGCGATGATTGAACGGATTTCAAGCGCTGACGTGGCTGAAGCGTTAATGAGAATTGGAAATCGCGAATCGCTTGTTCAGCATCCTCATCCAACCACGCAAAGTTTTTCATTCAATGTTTCCAAAGTATTACGTTTGTTTCGATGTAAATACGACTCTTTTTTTCACAGAAAAGCGAAATTTATCGTAGAAACAAACTTATCGAGTCGAAATAATCTCCGAAAAGCGCGAGTTCTCACATGAAACTGTGGCTCATTCTTTTTTTTATCACTCATCGCAAGAAAAAAAAACTCTCACCGTGTAGCTCCGGCAACAAGGCCAGACGCGACACGAGCCGCTGACTTCACCGTCGCGAGAGTGTATCGTGATTGCTTTCGACACCTCATTCGCGAGATTACGAGTCTCCGAAAAATGTTTCTGTTTTTTTTCGCGTTTATTTCTTTCTTCCGAATTACTCGTGAAAAATTCCACCGTTAAAAAGGAAAAACGAGCAAACCGTCGAATCGATGGTGTTGTTTGTCTCGAAAAGTTGCTTTTCTTCGTTTTTCATTCGATGGTTAAAAGGTATTCGAACGTCAAGGATAATCGTGCGATATTGGAATAATTTTATTCAAGGAACAAGTTTTCGACGCTTTTTCTTTTTTACCGCAGGAGTAAGCGCCATGAAAAATGGCGTTGATCCTTGAAAATGAAATGTTCATTTAACGTGAAATGCCCCATACCGGGAGATCGACTTTTCGAGTGTTCCACGTGTCGGCTTACCACCCTGCTCGATTAACCATATGTGCCTCGATAGCAGCATGCAGTCCGTATCGAATGACTCAAGGTGGAAACCGTACGACATTATCGTCCGACAACAACGCCATGCTGACCGAACGTTGATATTTAAAACGCTTTTTTTTGTTCCCTAAACATTTTGTTTTCGCTCCGTGGTTAAAGTTTTTCACTAAAAGAGGCAAATTTCAGAGACATCCTCGAGATAAAAAAAAACGCGCTTGAATCACGCGAAAAACCATGAGTTATCATCACGCCGCGTGATGCAATTTTCGCAAAAAATCCTCGTCGCGAAAAATCTACATTACGGTAAAAAAAAAAAAATGTCGCGCAAAGTGACAAAAGGAGTGAAAAGGAGAAAACGTTTTGAATATCCGTCAATTTTTCCAAGGCGTTTATTCAATTATACGTTACATCGAAATGAATTAATACATTTCGAACATTGTTACGATTTTTGTCCAAAACGTACGAGACAAATTCGCAAACGACACTTTGTCATTCGTTTTCGCTGGGATTGTACTACCGCAACATCCTTGTTTGCAGACTGTATTAATATTCGACGTATGTAGTTGCGAAATATCGTTCCGAGTCAACGTCCTTCCTCGCGTTCATTTTTTTAAAATTATTATTATTATTATTTTCTTTAAAGTATTTCTTTCATGCTGCTGAAAGGTTGAGAGGATTTATAACGCATATGTACCTCTCGGAGATGGTAACCGAATACAACATCGTTGAAAAACACACACACACGCGCGCGTGTATATGTATATATGTATATGTTTATATAGAGCACGTATACATAAGTTGACCTGGAACACATACGCTCCAACGAACTATTCGTACAAGGGGGTCTCGGTTTTGCACAGCTCGCCTAGTTTCGCGTAGTTTCTCCTCTCGTCCTCTCCGTCTCTTTTTCTCCTCAACCCCTCTCTTCGCGCACCCCCTTATCGCAAGCCACCCTCCCGCCATCGACCCTTTCGACTCTGCACATTCCTTTTCTATCATTCGTCCATGGTGGCCATTTGCGAGAACATTTCATCAACTCTGTCCAACCAGCGCGAATTATAATTAAACGAACAATAATGATGACGAGAGTAGAAACGAGGCTCGAAATTATTTCGCATTTTCTCGAGATGATTCCCCAAAATTATCATTGAAACGAGCGTCGATCGTTTTTTTCCGAATGAAAGTCCGTAAAAACGATACTCGAGAATCACTTGGGTCAATTAATTCGTTAAAACAACGAGCTGAATCGAAACGCATGGGAAATTGTAGGATGCTGCGGGAAATAAATGAAGATTTAACGGAAAAAGCTGTAACCAACGAATGAAAAAAGACCTTTGGTACAAAACAGACTTTATTCTTTTTTTTATCGGTTTTTTCGTTAAATTTCAAGATATCGATGAAAAAATGGGGAAAAAAAATGTTACGAACAAGCGAGGCTTTTTCTTATCATCATGTTTCGCGGTTTCTGAAACGTGAGCAGCACGGAAGTAACAGAACGTATCGCACCACGTATCCTGTACCTCGCTTCCTTCTTGCCCCTCCCCCCAACGAAATAAACTTCTCCCGGTGTGAAGTAGCAATTAAGTAAGTTTGCAAAGGCTCGATAGCGGATATTTTGCATAGCTCGTTAGTACTTTGCAGCCCGTGATCTCGTTTTATTACAATACTCGGAATGCACCACGTGGAAAACACAATTACATCTTTCGCAATATGCGCGAGAGTGTTGGCACACACGAGTGCAATTATTACGCGTTGCTGCATGAAATTCGAAAACTCTCACTGTTTATTTCTCTTCATTTTTTTTTTTCGTTCCATCTCAATGAAAAAGGTACGCACCTTACGTCGACCATGAAACAATTATTCGTACGAAGAAGCCTGACGAGCAATCGTTGACCAAATTAGAATTTTACGACGACATTTGTTTCAACGTAAAAAATTATTTTTGCTCCTGGCGCTCTTAATTGATCCAATTAATCACCGGTTTGTCATTATCTCTAATTGTTGTTTGATAAATATTAGTTGTCGTTATGTTTTGTAATGCATCAACCGCGTAACGAAATGCTGATTATCCAGCTTGCAACGACGAGATCGTTCAAAGTCGTCGTGTGCAAGTTTACACTATCGTTAACGACAATTTGCACGTACCAACTTTTACCCTCCTCTAGTCTCGTACTGAGTCAGCAAACTCGAGCGGGTGACTCAATCGATGAACACACGGGCATTACAATTCATTCGATACACTTTCTGCGTTTCGAGAAAAAAGAAATTCTGCTTTTCCATCGTTTTTATACCGCTGCTGTTCGCATTGTTACATCGCAAAAAAATGTATTTCGTGAATGGTGGAAAACAAAGATGCAATATTTTTGTCGATTTTCAATTTTCAATTATATGCTTAATTCGATAAATTAATTAACTTTTCATCATTCATTTTGTACCTATTTTTTCACAAATTTTGACGCAAAATTGAAACATCCTGTTGACCCGTTTTGAAAATGCAAGTTGTATCTTCGCCAAAACGTGGCAATTTCTTTTTCCAAACGTTGATGATTTTTCGGAATAAATAACCATTTTGATTATTCAACACTCGACGCGACATGAAAGAAAAAAGGTTGAAAAATGCCGAAACGTAATTTACGCTTGTTTCTTCTCTGTTTTTAACAGCGAAGTGAGCATATCATCAGCCCGGGCGTCGGTGATGATCTACGACGATGTTAATAAAAAATGGATACCGAGCGGCTCGTCAACGGGATTATCAAAAGTTCAGCTTTATCATCATCTCGTCAACAACACGTTTCGCGTTGTCGGAAGAAAATTGCAAGACCACGAGATAGTAATTAATTGCGCTGTATTGAAGGGATTGAAGTACAATCAGGCAACAGCGACGTTTCATCAATGGCGCGACAACAAGCAGGTTTACGGTCTGAATTTTTCGAGCAAGGACGACGCGGACACTTTCGCGCGAGCCATGCTCCAAGCGCTCGACGTGAGTATCTTTCATTTTTTCAAAATAAACATTCAAAAATATTCACGTTCACGCGTTCCCATTTATCGATCGAACAATCGGTCCGTGAGACAAAGTCTAATAAAAATGCAGAAAAAAAAACAGTCGATCGGGCAGACGGCGAAACAAACGGGTGGTAGTTGCGTCGGAAAATCATGAGGCAAGGCAAAAAGAAATGAGAGATCTCGAGAAAAACAAGCCAATCGCTGAAATAACATTCTCACGGAGTATCCGCAGACTCCCACGTGATGGTAAATTAATCCCCGCGCGGCACAAAACCCTCAGCTGAAAATGGCGAAGGAACTCTGCTGAAAAATATCCGACGCTTTTGTCAATTGGTCGTGTAATCATTCAATCAAACGTTTTTTTTCTTCTTATTTCGTATTTATTGGTGTAGGTGCTTTGCAATGGAAGCAACATATCACGCAGTCTCGGTCCAACAGTCACGCCGGCGGGTCAACAGCAACCGACTTATCCACAACAGCAACAACAGCAGCAGCAGCAGCAGCAGCAGCAGCAGCTGCAACAACAGCCTCAGCAACAACAATCTCAGCAGCAACCATCTCAGATGAATTCGCAATACGACGAGGATATGGGATATAGGTGGGTATTCATTTCCATCGTTTTTTCTTCAAAGCTTCACGAAAACAAAATCGACGATAAAATACGCTTTTTCTTGAAAAAATCCATCGGAATATTCGTCCGAAACATTCGCAAGATTAACATCATTCGTGCCCAAAGTTCCGACGTAATTTCCCAATGTTCGGCACGTCGTGCGCGCGCCCAAGTTCGAAGGATAGAGAATTTTGAAAACGAAAAATGTAGGCGTAGAGTTCGACTCTTGCTTGCACCAGCGAATGTGCGAAAACTTGTAAAACTCGCAGGACATTGGAAACTCCGTAATATACGCGTTTGTAATTCAGAACCGGCAGGAAAGAATCTCGAGAAACATGTGCAATTCTCTATCCTTCTCTGCCTCCAAAATTCTGCGTGTGATTATGCAGCATCCTGAACCTGTTCTCCAAATTTCATACAATTCCTGAGCAAACACTTTTGGCGAAACAACCACCTTAATTCTCGGTACAATGAATAGCAGTAAAAAAAAATCACCGCGATCATTTGTCATTATTTACGGAAGACCCTGAATATATCGAACGCTATGCGAGTGAGTATGTCTCGTTGAGAGCGACATTTGCAATATTTTTCCCGTTGATTTTGCTCATCCGTCTCTTGGTCGCGTCCCGACGAGCACGAAAATACATTTCATTACGCATTCAAAGTTAGACTTTGCAAAAATGGATGCGCGTGACGTCGTCATCGCACATGCTTCCCCTTTTTATTTTCATGTATACAAATTTCAGTTTTTTTTCCGTTCCCTTCATGACGCGTTTTAATCGTAAGTCGCGATGGCATCATTCGTCTCGTCGTTATCCGGATCCAGTTTAAACGTATCTCTCTCTCTCTCTCTCACTCTCTCTTTCTTGCTCTTTTTTTCCCTCTCATCACACGTGTGTGTGTGTCCTTTCGACGTTTTTCGCATCATTGAATGTCCGTTTGTACGGATGTCATTACAGTCAAGGTCAGGCACATGTACAAGACATTAGCACGATGGGATCTGTATCGCGGGTCTCGTTGACACTTGGTCGTCTTACTGCGAGAGGTAGCTCCAACTCCTCCTCTTCTGTGCCCCCGACCCCAAGCCCAAACCACAGTCACCCGTTTATTAGTAACGGTACGACGACCGTCATACAGGTCGGCGCCACGACACCCTGTAACCGCGGTTCACCAGCTGAAACCCCCATGAGGTGACTTCTCGTTCTTATAAATATGAAACGAACGGACGAAACATTGAAATTTCCAGAGGAAAAGATAGAATTACAAAAAAAAGACGAAAAAACAAAGATTATTAACTAGTCAATGATCTTTCAAGGACGATCGACCAGCGAATATTCGTCGAATCGTTGTAGTGCTCTTGATAAAATCAAAAAATCAATAAGAATGTGAAAAATTTGGCAATGATGGTTATTTTTATTTAAAAAAATACATCAGGCTTACAGAAAATTTGCAAAATTTTCGGTATTGATTCGATCAATGTCCGTGCAGCTTGATTGTCCTTTGAGAGTCACCGGCGTTGATCTTTCGCAATCTAACGAGGTGGCATACGACCGAATAGCTTTTATTAACAAATTCAGTTGTTATTCCGAATGAACACGCGGTGCATGCATCATCGATATCGGTACGATTATCGGTTTAGTATTTTTTTTCTTTGTTTCGAAAAATCACAAATCCCAGCTGCATCGAAATACGACGAGTACATTTTTTTATATCTTTCCGCTTCATCGTGCATTTTCCAAGATTGTCACACATTCCGTAAGTCGCTTTCGTAATGTAGTGAGAGAGAAAGTTTCGCTGAGAAAACGAGGATTTTTTCGAATTTTGACCGAGGAATTGTACGTCGCGCAATCGCGCGCATTGCACAAGGACATTTTCCTTCGATCTTTACTTGAGCGGTTTACCTTCGTACGGCCTTGAATAAGAATTAAAAAAAAAAAGACATGTAGCAAGATCGAACGTAAGAATAATACTAATGCGTGTACCACCTTAGCGATAGCCGCCCGTGCGATTGAGGGTAAGTATGAAATTTCTCGATCGACCCAATGTGGGAGCGAATAACCGGTCTTTACGATCGCGTTCGGTGTCAAAAAAATCGACGGAATGTAACGAAATTACCACGATAAAAAAACCTCGGAATATCTTGCTCTCGTGATCGAAAGACGAGACTCTAACGTTACGTTGCTCCTTGTCGATGATGCACGAATTTGTCGAAGAGCATAACAGATCGATGAAAAAAAAAATACATATATACAACTCATTGCTAAGGTGGTTCATACGATAATTTCGACTTTTCTCATAGGTAGCTCTGGTTTCTAGAGGTATAACACACATTTTACATTTAATACGTTAGTCTAGCTGGCTGACTAATACCGCTTTGCATTAATTCATAAATCAACAACGTCCCCGAGAAGAAGATAAAGAAAAGAAGAGAAGAAAAAAAGAGGGACGCGAGAAACGAGTGAGAAATGAAAATCGATGTAAAGCTGAAACCGTTGTGAATTATTCCGTAGGACCATGACCAGAGAGGACGTCGCGATAATCCAGGAGCGTAGGATGTCACAGCAGAGTCAACGTAAGATTCATCGGAGTAATTAACCGTCGTAATTAACGACGTGTGTAGAATCAAATTAAAAAAAAAACATTCAATTGTTTTTTTTTTCGTCATTCTCAGCTACCAACGGTCCAAACCCGATATCTCCGAGTTGTCCTCCGACAACGGTGCAAGGAGTTCAACAAACGCAGCAGCAGCAGCAGCAGCAACAGCAACAGCAGCAACAAGCATCCGGTCATCACAGAACATCATCAGCGCCGCCCGCGCCCCAACCGCCAGTGGCGCTGCAGCAAGGTCCGATCGCAGCGCCGATAGTGTCGCAAATGTCCGTTGTCGGTCCGCCGATACCACCGCCGCAGCCACCGGCGGCAGCACCACCGGCTCCGCCATGTCCACCATCGATGATGAACTTCGGGGCACCCGCGCCACCCCCAATGATGACACAGTACGCACAACAAGCGGCGTCCCAATCGAGTATTCCCTCTCAGCCGCAGTCCCAGCCAACATACGCAACGAATCAACCGATTAACTATCAGAGTACCGTGCAACAGTCGGGCAATCAGTATAACGTTAATAATCAACAGCAGGCGCAATATCCGACGGTATCGAGTCAGAATAACGTTATTTACGGTCAGAGCAATGGTCAGAGCAGCGGTTACAGTCAGACCGCTGTTGGCGGATTAGCCGGTCAGAATACGCAGGTCAACAGCGGTCAGTACGGTATTAACGGTAACACGAACGGATCGTACGTCGGTAATAATCAGTACGGTAGCAGTAATTCGATAAATCAATACGCGAGCGGCACCGGCCAGTATTCCACCGGTCAGACGCAGTTTGGCAATGTCGGGCAAGCGACTCAGACGCAATTGCAATACGGCAATGGTCAGAATATTATCGCGAGCGGAAATCCATACGGTACCCCGGCAAACGCGGTTAATCAGTACGCGAGCATCGCCACAACGACGGCAAGTTCTAATAATTACAATCCCATTAGCAATAGTGGCCCACCACCGCCCCCTATGGGACCTTCGGGTGGTCCCGCTGCTCCACCTCCACCTCCACCCCCGCCCGCTCCCAACGCTAACAACAGCGCTGTTATACCCAACGCCCCGTCCATGGGACCGGCGATCATCGGCAACAATACTACCGACGTGGCACCCGACACAAATTCATTGGCGGCGGCACTTCAGGCGGCGAGGTTGAAGAAAAAACAGGTAATACCGACGAGCGCGCCATTTTATTCCCGTTATTCCTTCTTCCTTCTTCGCTAAATGTTTTCTCATTCGTCGAGCGGTTCCTGACTCCTCCGTTTGTCCTTTCCGGAAGCGCATTTGTTTGTAAAAAGCTTTGGAGTATTTCACCCTAGCCTTACCATCGACCGATCGACGAATCTTCGTCCGTTGAGATGTTCGCGACGTAAAAATCGTCTTTCTCGTTATTATCGAGCAGCAAACGCAACCGGTGGAAAATAGCGGATCGAGCACCAGCAGTAGCGGAAGTGGCGGGGGCGGCGGTAACTACGGAACGCTAGGACGCGGCGGTGGTGGTGGTATGGCGTCGATGATGGACGAAATGGCGAAAACATTGGCGCGGAGGCGCGCGGCTGTCGAGAAAAAGCAGCCTGAACAGCCACCGGTAATCCAATTTGCCGAGATAACTCGATGCTTTGAAAATATCGTCGAAAGACGAACGTTTCCGTCTTGGAAGACGCGAAAATCACTCGATAAACTTTGTTTTTTTTCCCTTTGATTCGTTTTACGAAGGAACCGGAAAGCTCGCCCGATAAAAAATGGGACAAGAGCAATTCGTCGAGTAACAAATTTTCAAACGGCGGTGAATCACCCAAATCGGCACGCAAGAGGTTCGGCTCGGCATCGGAAGACACGCTTTTAAAAGTAAATGGTGTCGGCGACGGTTTGTCATTTACTGCTCAAGAGATGGAGGCCTTTAAAGCTGAGATAATCAAGGAAGTGCGAAAAGAGTTTCAGAAAATGAAGCAGGAAATAGTTGACGGTGGGTTTCGAAATAATCGTGATAAAACTTTGAAGATAACAATCATTGGACCAGATGCAACGGATCTGTTCCATAATTAAAAAAAAAAAATACAGAGTCGTCGATAATTCCAGGCTTCTCTTAAAAAGGTTTATTTCACAACTAATTAGTAACAAATTGCACCCCACAAATTGAGGAACAAAAATGTAACATTTTCAAGTCATTTGCGTTGAAATTCGTTTTTTAGTTTTCGTTCTCCATTCTGGACACTTGAGTTATTATGCAACGTACACAGGGCGTACAAGCACTACGAGGATAACTTCTTCATTCTCAAAAAAGGATTTTTTACGATTATCAATTTTTGGCAGAAAGACGGAAATTTTGACGAGAAGAGTCTGAAAACTCGAGTAATTTCAGAATCACGGATTCGAGACTCTCGATTTATTGACTGAAATTTCTCGCGAATCGAGCCTGGAATAAACTTTTCCAAAAAACGTATCGAACTATCGAACGACCCGTAAATAAATACATGGCCATGTGTATAATTATCATTATTCTTCGATGGTTTTTCAGCGCTCAAAGGAGAGCTCAGGAACGGGTGAGGACGATTTAAAAATTTGTAATGACCATTTACGAAAAATAACGAACGAAAAGAAAAAGAGAGATTTGACTACACAATACAACCGCAGTATCATCGACAGCAACAATACAAGTTTTCATTACATATTCACGAATACGATGTAGCAAAGGAAGAACGAAAAACAAAGGGGAAAGAAAACATTCGTGCGTATGAGACATTTGCGTGTAAGTTTGGTCAAGACTAGTTTAATATTCCGAGTAAAATTTAATATCCCTCCGTTGCCTCCGAAAGCATCATATTGTCATCGCGTGTTTAAAGTTCCGAGCCAATGTAGGATCAATAGAGCGCAATCGAGATTCGTAGCTTTTTTTTCATCTTTTTTTATTCTTTTTCTTTCCTTCGCGTACGACCACGCACAATTTGACGAGGCATACACAATTTTTCTTCTCGCGTCTCGCCACGCACAAACGAAGAGAGTTGGCATGTCTTTTTACCGAAAAAATTCGACGTTGAATTTGCCTCTCGCGGGAAAGATGATCGATACGCGTTGTTAAATTCCGACGTAGACTCAATTGACTCTCCATGGCTTTGAAAACAATAAGATGATCATCATCGTTAGTCGTAAAGCACCGAGAACGATGGACTCTTGATTTTTCCGTTTCGAAAAATTCCGGATGCTGAACCCGATAGAGAAATAAATGAAAACTGTGATTCTTTCGATTGAATATTTTTGATGAATTGACAATTGTTCGTAAATACCAAACGATATGTCCGAGGTGATATTACGACGAGACTGTAATTATTGGATTTGTCACATATCGCGAACATTCCAATAAAATTCATTTTACGCCCGGGTACAACTTGGATTTGCATTTATACGAATTTCCATGTCGGACCAATTTTCATCCGGTCGCTTCGATCAAAAGTCTCGTTACCGACTTTTCAGCTGCCAATTTTTTCCTTTAATCTCATTACGGATGACACACTGCGCGTTTCTTTTCCTTTCGTCTTGCGGAAGGAAAAGACACGAACGCAAAGTCCAAAACGAAATCAAAAATATTCACGAGCTGCGCGCACACACACGCATTTGTCCCATTGAGTAATTGCATTAATTGTTTGTATTCTGATCAGTCTTTGAACGGAGGGTTTTAATTCATACTTACTCGTACAATATATATACATCATAAGCCGCGATCTCTATTAGTCTCTATTAGTAGTGTCTTAATTCTTAGGAAAAAATCGAAATGAAAATTTGTGATTCCTTTTTTTCATGCACGCGACATTTCGAAAATTGTGCGTATCGATCAACGTACGCATTCTCGTGTTTTTCTATTCTCTGTTTTTGGCTTTAGCCACCAACGAGGAGGTTTGACTTTCGAACAGAAAGTACAAAGTATCACATAAGAACGTTCGACATTCGATATCGTCATTATAGTAAAACATTGTCATGTTGCAAGCGTGAAGGAAAAGAAAATTCAATCGCACTTTTCTCGATCGAAATTCTTCGAGATCGAAAAGAAAAGAAAAAGAAAAAGAAAACATTTTATCACTCGCTACGCAATCAAGGTAGTCACAAGAATTTTCAAGTAATCTCGTTACGTCGATAATCGCAAGTTCAGCTCCGTCGGTGTCGATGCTGTCGTACAAAATTATTCAAAGGCTGATCGTACAATGGATGGAAAACACCGCGATTGATTTTTATTCATTGTATATTTGACGAATGGAAATGTTTCTTTTTTTTTTTGGTGATTTTTTATCTAGACTTTGACAGATGAATTAATCTTGTCCGAATTACGTTAATCCTTCATTTTCACGAAAGACGTTACCCGTCTTGGGGCGATAAAAACTTTTTAGGAAAACAAACGAACACTCTGTTCCAAACTATTCCTATCGATCGTGGAGCTTTATCGCTAGAGCGTACGTACAGGGTGTCCCAAAGCTGGACGCTGATGAAATTTCAAGTCGAAATTGATACAGACGTTAATTGCATCGTTAATTCGTATTATTCGTATTCATATTAATTAATTCAAATTACCTCAAACTCGTTGGGTTTCGATCGTATGAAAAGAATACTGAAATGCATCAAGACTCGAAATTTCATTCCTGCTCCAATTTTGAATTATTAATATCGTCGAGTGTTCCGACACTCTGTATGTGTATATGTATGCACGAGATGTACGTATACGCGTTCGTGGATGGAAAGAAGCGGAAAAAAGTGGCGAATTACAAATCGTCTTTGTACGAAATGAAGCGAGAAAAAAGAATAAGGTTTTATTAAGCGACGAAGAGTCCAAGAGGAGTCCAATTGCGGTCTCGTCACGTGTCTCGTATTCGTGAATACGCGCTAGTTGGCTGTAATGCAACGCCGCGCAGGGTCACCGCCCACGCCCGGTCCCCGTTTCGCGCGCGCGCACGAACTCGGAAACCCTCGTTTTTTAAATGTATTTTATACGTCCCTTTTGTAAATATAATTCTTATATCTTCCAGTATAATATATTTATTTTTCATTTTTCTACGAAAAAAAGAGAAGAAAAAAAAAAGAAGCGAAGGAACGAGAAAACGCGAGAGAAGGCGTCCACGCGGAAATGGCTCTTTCGAAGTGTGGCTTTTTTTAATTGTTTTTTTGTTTGTTTTTTGTTTATTCGCATTCGAGAGCTCGGTGTCGCGCAGACACGCGGAAAAATCGCGAAGAGCGTCGACTTTTTTTCTTGCTTTTTTGTTTTCAATGAGAATTCGTCTCGTTAGATGTAATTTTTTTCACCGCTACGACGAGATAGTTTACTTTCTTCCGTTTTTCGTTTTTTTTTGTTTTCAATATTACAGTTTTGAAATATTTGAGTAATTATCGAGAGGAAATGCATCAAGACTCGCGTCAAACGATACTTCAGAACGAAGTTGAAACAGCTTTTTCGTCGTTTCCACTCGATCCTGTATTGCGCGAGTGGTAACGGGGGAGAAAAAACGAACAAAAGAACAAAGATTTAAGCGAAACATATTAATATTCGTCCATCGACAGGAAGAAGCTTGGATAATTCGATTTTGTTTTTTGGTTTTTTCGTTCGTCTTTTCGCACTTCCTGCATTGGTTCTTTCCCAAAAGAGGTTCCGTTCGCTCGTCGAACTAGACGATAAGATCGCAGAGAACAAGTTGAAACTTTATGATTTATGAGGCGATAAAAGATGAATGAACAAATGGGGAAAGAAAAGGAAAAAAACGTATGAAACCGGAAGAAGCTAAACGAGGATCGCCGGGTGAAGAGTGTGTTTGCTAATTTTGAATTTATCACCAGCTAACGAAGATAATATTAAACACATGTGACTATGCGATTAATCAACGTTATGTCGAGGAGAGAATGAATGAGTGAGAGAGAGAGTGAGAAAAAAAAACGAAATTTCTCCCGTAATAATATTGAAGACATGTAAGTGTAACCGAGGCCATCGTAATACTATATTGTACTGTAATAACTAATTACCAGCTCTCGTGCAATCGTCGACAAAAGTCACGTGGCAAATTCGTTCTTTCGCGACGTATAAAAACCGTTTCTCGTTTCGTCCTTTTTTTCCTCGCCCCTTTGTTGACGATTGCACACGCGAGATGGAGAAAAGACGAAGAATTAAGGAAAACAAACATAAAGTATTTTATAATTATGGAAAATCGATCCGCGACTGCATTTACGATACGAGCCGAAGGGAGAACAAAAAAGACGGGAGAAACATGAAAAAAAAGGAGGCAAATTGTCTTTTGATCGTCGATGCTTTTGTTTTTCAGCATCGATCTCTACGAATGAAAAAACAAGAACAGACGCGACATTTTTTACGAATCCAAGATCGATCGGTCATTCGATTTTCATCGACGACGATTTTTCATTAATTTTTTTATTGTTTCACCGATGCAGCGATGAAAGAGAAAGAATCCGAATGATGCCTGTGAGAATGTGTGCGTGCGCGCGCGTGTGTGTGTGTGTGTCACGATGAAAAACAATTCGCGTATAAATAACATCGCCTTTTTCTCCGTTGCGTTGCACCTTCTCTGTTTGTTTCTTTTCTCAATCGATTTACACGGTCGTTATTCCAATATTAACGAAAGATAATCTTCTTCTCGCAGTCGTGTTTGACGAAGGAAAAAGCGAAGAAGAAAAAACCGAGTCAGTGCACGGGTATGTAAATATACATATGTACACGTGCACGCGTATAAATATTATGCAATCGAGAAGTTGGTGAAGGAATTTGACAACGCCACATAGTATTTGGGATAAAAAAAAGAAAGGGGGGAGAGGGAGAACGGAAAAATAGACGATAAGTAATGTAAAAGTAATTTGTATGAATACGTTTAAATTATGAGTATAAACACCGACATATAGATGATAAATAACGAAGCGAGAAAAGCGTTGGCGCATTACGACTAAAAAAATAGGTTTATTTCATAAGCGTATCTTGAAGGAAAAGAAAAAACAAAACGACTAATGAAATAACGAAAAGCGAACAACAAAAATATTTGTATGTAAATGAACGACGACGAAAGGAAAATATACATATAAAAAAAACATTGAAACAATCATCGCCACGAGTTTTTATCGCGTATCTTTCGTACGTAACGACTGTCGGGAGACTTTTCGGCGTCGTTGAATGGTTTTTGAGCGTTAAACGCACGATGATATCTCGGGAGAACGTACGACGAGGCAACAAAAAACTTGATCGATATTTCGTTTAATTGAATTTTTTTTTTTTAGAATCTCCGAACTTTGAAGGTGTCCCCCGTCGTTCTTGGAGTCGTTTCACGGCAATGTAATACCGATTCCAGCGAATCATTTCTATAAATATCTCGCACCGACCTTTACGAGCAGGATAGAGAAAGAGAGAGAAAATATCAAGAACAGAGCTATACGTTACGATGAGATAAGCGGCGATATTATTTCGATACGGCGAGTTTAGTATACTTTTTTTTCTCCTCCAAACACACATTTTTCTTTTCCCCGAGTGTCTCGAGTGTCATAAAAAAAAACGTTTTAGTTGCAGAAGAGAAAATATTGAACGATTTTGATCGTTCAAGTGGGTTATTTAAATCGATTATCGATGATCTATAAACGTTCGATATTTTTCATTTCCATTTCGAAAAGCGAAAATTGCGGGTCGGATCCAGGTGAGATATCAGATACGAAATGTTGACCCTTCGAGAGCACACCTCCTTTTTAAATGACTCTGGGTCAATCCGAGCCAGCACTTTATTTGATCGCCAACAATTTTAAATGTTTTTCTTTTATCAAAAAAAGGTCAATTGGCAAACAGATTGAATTTGAAAAATTTCTGTGTGTGTGTTTTCGAAGCGTCATGGATATACATCGAATTGAGTTATTCTTTTTTTTCTCCCCTCGTTTTGTTCTAATTTCGATGATTGTCTTTCAGTTTCGTTTGCCGCAAGCCGGATTTAACGAGTCGCGGTATCGGACCCGAGTGGAGACGCGGTCGCGCATCGGATCGATAAAGAGTCTCGACAAAGTTATACACCCAGTTCTGGTTAAGCCGGAGAGAAAGAGAGAGAGAGAGAGGGGAACGTTTCTCGATGGTGTGTTGCGGGGGTAGCGGGCATGCGGACTTTTACCGAGATGAATGCAAGGGGAAACGAGATGAAGAGTTCGCCAGGCGATCGAGGGGAGTCGACACAACGAGCAGCGCAGCTATGTGAGTTCGTTCGAGAGAGTGGGAGAGAAACGCCGTGAAAGAAGTTGCCCGACGTTGGAGTGTGGGACTCGGGGCGATACGTCGTCGCCGGCGTGGCGTTATTTCATGTTTCTGTACTCTTTGATACAGAGTCAGTGAGGGGGGAAAGCACACACGGTGCAGGAACATAAAAACGTCAGATGGTTACACACTGCGGTACGTTGCGTTGATCATTTATCGAATTTCAACGGAGAAAACAACGAATAATCGAATTTAAACAATTATTCGATTATTTTCAGTGTGTTCTTCCGACAATCACGATCGAGCTCGGAGCGGAAGTAACAGTTTTTACGAGTGACTTTTTTTTTTATTTTTCCTCCAATGTGCGGAATATCTTCAGTTTCTTTCTTTCTTTCTTTCTCGTGACGGCTATAAATCGTCGGTTTTCATATGTTTATAATCGCCGCGCTCGAATTATCGCAGGGGATCAAAGTTCGCACGAATATTCGTTGATGACAATGAGGAAAAATTGCCTCCGATGAAACTGGAGGTTGCTTATCTTTGCTCTCAGTTTGTTTGAAAAATCATGGGGACTAGGAATTTTTTCGTTATCTCGTAAATGAATTTCGTTTCTGTGCAAACTTATTTTTCGTCACTTTTTTATTCTTTTTCGGAGCGATATTACAAGGTTTACACAAAGTTCGATGAAAACTGATGTTTACGTCAGTGGAACGAATTTTGGAGCAGAAAAAGGTGTGCTCGTGTAAATGTTTGTCTGGCGAGATTGTGAGGATGGACCAAATCGTAGTAAGAGATGATTGTTTTCAGGTCCATTTTTCATCAAATTGCATTACCGTACAATGTGATTTGCCTGCGTTTTTAAAAAATGACATTTCGTTCTTTTCAATCTCCGCTGAATCGGAGTGAATAAATTTTGCAACGATTTGAACCACGAATTCTCGAATTTGCAGAGATGAAAAATGTTGTTTGAGCGAGTCACTTCCGTACTCGTAAGACGGTTGGAGAAAACTTTGCTTATCGACTTGCGCGTTAATTGGTTCATTACCGACGACCGGTTCCGACTTCCTTTAAAAAAAAAGCATATTCCATCTCTTATCTCCAGGCTACGTTTTTCTTCAAACTTTTCGACTTTGCATACTTTTATCGCGTCTTTGGCATTATTGAAAAAAATATCACCAATTTTCTTGGAGAAGAAAAACGTCGAGGAAGCAATGAATAATTTTTCAAACAATTTTTTTTTCAGAATCAACGAAAAACTCGAACGAAATTGGGTGCAACGAATACCGACGAAATTTCACGTGCTTCGTTGCCATTGAACCGAGGTAACGACATTCGCTTTTTTATTTCGATCTTGAATTATTCCGAGGTACCAAAACTGTTGCTTTCTTTGGTTATTTTTAGGTGAACGCGAAGCCGAAAAAAAAACGCGAGAATGCGTAATACAGCGGATTGGAATTTTCCACTCTTGCGACACTGGAACCGCAACGAATCTTACGTCACGACGAAAAAATTCTCGACCTTGCATTGACTCGTCGAAAACAACCGAGTTCCGTTTCAATTTTGCACAGCCATTGAAAACGCGTGCTAAAAAAACTCTACGCGAATAAAGCCAAATATTGACGCTGAATTCGTGGAGAATCGAACAACGGGACATTGCCGCATTCTATAAACGAAAAAGGAAATGGAGAAGAGGCTAAAAAAGAGAACGAATTTGAGTAAAATGTTTTGACGCGAAGAATCGGACGACGAAAACTTTTGATGAGTTTTCCAAGAGCGTAAACAGGTACGAAAACTGGATTTTATCCACCGGAGATTGAATTTGATCTCGGAGAAGAACGAAAAAAAACGAGCGGATTTTTTTTTCATTTCTCGATTTTCAACGATCCGCGAGACCAGTCGGAAACGAGGGACGGAGGATCGTTGAGAAGAGAGCAACGATCGTCGCGATCAGGACCGGGGCCGAGGAGTAAGAAAAACCGGAAGTGAGGTAAAAAATCGATCTTTCAGACGCTACCGGGAGTCGGTCGAGTTGACGGCGTCAACGCAGAGTAAAGAACGAGAGAAAGAGGCGGAACGAGAGACACAACTCGTACCTCTCGCCAGGGTGTATAACGAATTTATAAATAGAGTTAAAACACCGTCTCGAGGAAGCCCGAGAGGCTCGTCAGCACGCCTGCGTGTGATCCCCGCGTGTGTACGTGGTGAGCCTGAGCGACAAAACGGCGCATGTCCCGAGTGCGACTCTCGGGGCAGCGAGGTCTTTCGACTCGCAGGCGTCGTTACGAGTGTCTTTTTTTGTCGTATGTGCGTTTGTGCGTGTGTGGGAGGGAGACCGGTGGGGGAGATCGGATCCGCTCGACGGTGGAAATAGAAAAGAATGTTTTCGGAATCCAATTGGACTTGGTTTGCAGAACGATGGGGCAATATGGCCGACTTGGCCGAGCGTGTGGACGATCTGATATGCAGTTTTGATTCGACCGGTGATACGACGATGGATACGTTATCGATGCTTATTTTCGGTTGGATGTTGTTCGGCCTCGTTGTGTTATGCGTCGGTAAATTCATTTACAATCGTTTCGTCAATAACGACACGAAAAACCGCGATGGCGCGACGTTTATCGCGAGCGCGGCGAGCACGAGCGCAACCAAGGAACAACAACAGCAGCAACACGCGTACCAAGTTGGCGAAAGTGTCGTTGGTGCTGGCAATATCGCCAGTAAGTTATTGGCTAATGAAAAACCGATAAGGGTCATGATGGCTAAAAGTGCGTCGATGGGGATGGCTGCTGGTGGTGGTGGCGCCAGTGCCGGGGCTTCGAACGTCGGTGGTGGCTTTATCAGTGGTGGTAGCAGCGGTGCTGGAATTCTCATGTCGTCGACGTCCTTTGGACCAACGGGTGGTGGTGGCGGCTCGACGGGCGGCGGTTACGTGCCGCCGACGCCGCCGATCAGGAAACGCCTCACGAGGAAAACCTCCGGGCCTCTCCTGAGCCCGTCGAGGAGCTCCAGGTGCTTGAACATACCAACGGCGACGGGAGCCGATAACGAGGCCGTCCGATGGGTCAGCGAGCTCGTTTATTGGCTGCACAGCGATCTCGCTGTGCTCAACGAGATACTCGGCACATGGGTACTGTCGTTGAACGATTTTGTCAGCAGCTCCGTCGAGGAAGTACGTAATCTCGGCGATTTACGAAAATTCGACTTTTTTTTGTTTTTTTCATCAACGCGCCACGTTCTTTCGTCGATTTTTGCATCTTTCATTAATTAATTCATTTTTATTAATTCGCAAGAGCCGAGAAGCTCGAGTGTATTTAGTTCGGGGTTGAAGAAGTTATCAGGTTTTGCGAGGGGAAAAACGAATAATCGATGGGACCGCGTTGTTATTTTTCGAAACTCGATCAAAGTGAGATACGCTTCTCGTGGGTGAGCCGGAGATTCCTCGTTTCGGCTCCCGAGGGATTATAAATAAACGGCCAGGCTGTAGAAAGGCCAGATGGATTTATCCAAAGTATCTTGTGTACAATCCGAGTTACCTCCTCGCGGAAATATTTGTTGACGCTGAAAAAAAAAGGAGAAAAAGATTGAGGAACAAATTTCGCGATGTCGAAGCGAAAAAAGTCGTAGCGGAATAAACGTTTCGCGTGGGTGTACACAGTCATCCCACGGTCGATTGTTCAATGACGAATCTATGACTGCCAAGGATGTTTCAATGAAATTTCATCGAGTGTCGCTTTGTCGACGTTTTTCAATATTTAGCAAACAGCGGGACGAAAAATGAGAAAAATCGAAATTTATTCGAGGAATGAACTATTTTTCCATTGGATTATTTAAAACATGGATGCAATTACATCATGGGTTTGTGTATATACGGTCGACAAAATAACGTGGATGCTATCCCGAGTGGGAGAACGGCAGTGCGAAAAAAAAAAGGCGTATTTGGCAACAGCATTGGCAATTTCGCGGGGACAACTGATTGACTGATGGCACACGTAAAATGCCAAGTTCCACATCTCAATGACACGCGCGTTTACGATTAAATAAATCGCGCAGCGAATACAGACAATTTCCGAACCGTTAAAAAAAAATCTCTCACAAAAGCGAATCTAATCTCGAAAAGGTCATAAAAACAAAAAACTCGTTCTCGGTTTTTCAACGAACGAACGGTTCGATTGTCATTGCATCGTGAATTTCTCTTGGCTCGCGTTCAACATGCCGTCCGCGATATCCGTAGGGCGAATTGGAATTTTTGCGAATATTTCTTTTCTTTACAATCCATTGACAAGACGAATAATCTTTTTTTTACACGAAATTTAATTCCAATGTCTCGAATATTTATTCGATACGAAAGAAATGATGTTCTCACGATAAATTCGAGCGAATAAAGGCATGATATGGAAGGGAAGGATTTTTATAAAAAATTTAAAAAAAAGAGGGCGATTTATTAATAGGCGAAATTCGACCGAGCTGTTTTCTGGCAAAAGTCGATAAAATTCAACGTTGAGAGAGACGAGTTGAATGAACGTTTCGTTGTTCCTTTTTTTCTGCTTGTTTTTTTTGTTTTTTTTTTTTCGTACACAGCCACGGTATTTGGAGGTTTAATTTTTCTTTTTTTCACAAGCTGCGTGTTTACAACATGTTTGGCTGGAAAGGACGAGGCCGAGAGTCCATTTGTAGTATGAGGTCATGCCGATTACGTCGGTGCGAGACACGCGAGTTGGGATATAGCATAAGATATTTCGTCACAGCCGCCCTGTCAACGGCCTTGCGCGTGTGCGCCAGCCGTACTAGAATAAGAGGACCGCGGAGAAAGAGAAATGGAGATAATGACGTCACAATGTCAAAAATAAAGTCCAGTTCCACGAGAAATTCGTACATCTCTCTGCGTCTTGAAAAAACAAACGCAGTTTCGAAACTGTGTCGATAAAAGGGGCAATTGAATTTTTCGAAAAGAGTCGAATGCCGAAAAGCAAATTTGCCTTTTTTTTTTCATGGTCCATCGCGTCGAAAAGTAGGAAGGAAAAAAGTCGCGATTTACCGTGTTGAAAAACGTGAGTGTTTTTTTGAGTAACCAAAAAAAAACAACAAATTTCAGCACGGCGTTGGCGTCGAGTTTGTACGCGTCCTGCCGGAAACGCATCCGCCAACATTGTCGAATATCTTTTGCGAATGCGACAGCAAGGACGACGTCGTGAGTAATGAAATTATAATTGATGTATGAAAAAAAAAAAAATGGCCATCGAGTATATTAAAACGTCGAAATTTCGCACGATCGGCGGATTTTACAGACAATCACATGCGACTGCGAGGCGACACCGGCTCTTCAGCTGAAAGCTTTTCGCCAGAAAGGTGATAAAGTCGAGGTCAGCCACTATCGCGTAAACGTTAATCGCTTCCGGGCGCGCCTTAACGTCGTTTGCATCACGGAAAAAATGTTATTAGACTTGAAGTGCGACGGTTGGCCGGAGGTAAATATATTAATTACAAAAATGTACATTTTTCCAATCGAGCGCGGAATATGCCTGGTGAATTTTCGTAGGTTCTCACGAAACGCGACGAATTTAAACGACGACGATTAAAACAATTGATATTTTCTTCATGCCCGAAAACATTAGTTTTTTCACTCGAAAAGAAGAAGAGAGTTATGATAAATTGATGTACTCGATAAAAATAATAATAATCGTCCCACCTGGAGAGATTCGACGGTGTAACGGCAGAGTTTTACGTTGAAAGGTCAAAGTTTCGTTGGCCACCGTTGGCACGATAAAAAAGGACTTGGACGAGAGTCAGCTTCAGGAGGTCGTGACGGAGATCGTCGTCGGTGCACTGAGAGGAACGAACGTACACCTTAATCTCGGCCAGTATCCAACGTGTCCGCGTCTTTGGAGAGAACCACCGCCCAAGCCCGGTCTTCCATTGCCCGTCCACTACGACAGTATGGTAATGAAGAATTTTCAAAGGCTTTACAAAAAAAAAATAACAAAGACTTTTCGAGGAAAAAAATTTTTTTGTCGCTTGACCGAAATTTGTTTTCGACAGCAACCTCATCAACGTCAGCAAACTCATCATTCTTCGGCGTCGACGATTCATCAGTACGCACCTGGCGAGAGACGATTGCTCGTTAAAGTGGTCAAAGCCGCCGAATTGGGTGGCCAGGAAGGCTGTCGCGAGCCGTACTGCGTCGTCGAGCTCGACGAGCCACCGCAGAAGAATCAAACTTCGATAAAGAAAGACACGACCAGTCCAACATGGGAGGAAGCTTTTTTGTTGTAAGACAAAATTGTCCAGTATTTTTTACCTAGCCGTCGTATATTAAATTCGAATAATTTTCTAACGCAACGACTTTGTATTCGATTTTCCAGCGACGTTAGTCACAATACGACGGAAGTCCTCCTGGAGGTTTACGACCATTTCAACAAGGGCCAAAGATTTTTGGGTCTTGGCATCGTCGGCGTCGAGGAACTTCTCGCCAATCCGAGCCAGAGGCAAATAATTCCACTCCAAGCTCGACCTTACGAGGCGGATGAAGTCACCGGGACTTTGACGGTCGAGGTACGGAATAATCTCGGTTTTTCTCTTTGAAGCTTCGAGAAATAGTTTTAAAAAAATGTGGACAAAGATCGAAGAACTTGTTTTATTTCGCGCGAAATAATATCATCTCTCCGAATGTAAATTATTATTCATTTATTATTTATACATTTTTGACGAGACAACTGTCTCAATGTTTTTGGCGTTTTTTTTGTTGCAGTTTTTGTTCATAGAGGGCGCAGAGGTTCCGCAGATCGGATCAAAGCCCTTCAAAGTGAAGGAATCGATAAAGCCCGTGTCGCCGACGCGAACGTACAACCCGACGAATCTACTCAGCAATAGTAGCCTAAATTATAACAATGGTAACAGCACACTTATCTTGTACGACTCTACCAGTCAGTCTGCCGGCGGTAATTAACGTTTATTATCTCATCTGGAACGTATTTCTTTATCCCTGCGTGGAACCTCTAGTCTCGTAGGGCACGTTCCTTTTTTTCATATACATTTTGAAACGATGGAGAATTCAAACAAATTTATATGCATTCGTTCAACAGTATTGATCGATCGAGTAATCGGGTAAATCGATCGTAGAAAAATTTATACGACCAACGAAGGATAATTAGACCCGTTGAAGAGGGGATAGATCGATTCAAAATTTGGATCCCACATAGTTTTGCATGAACGATTTCACTCCCAAAGCTTGATGATTGGAATTTTGTAATTTTTTTTCGATTTTTCTTTAAACGCCGTCGCACCCCCCCGTCCATTTTTTTTGCATTAAAACAATAGACATTTTTTGATTGCCAGCACACTGCTGTTATATTCTGTGGCTTTGTCGGAACTGGACACAAATATGGATTTGAAATTATCTTATTTGGAAATTATTTTCCAAATAAGATCGAAGGATCAATAAATTATTGATTCTCGAATAAAGTCGAACGTTTCTCTCTTGCTCGTCCATCTTCGAGATCGCCATAGACACTGTGATTTATCTTTGTTTCGTGAATTTGGACAATGATAGAACGAAAACGAGACGAACGGACTTTGAAATCGAAGAAATTGTCGCAACGTTTTATTTTAGATTTTCCCCTCCTCTCTTTAGATTTTCTAACGAATGGCAATACCGACGAATCGACTTATCGAACGGGACAAACGAACGGAAACAAAGGGACACTCATTGTACACAGCCAGCAGAGGGTAAGATAATTGTTTCGGTCGCTGATCCCCTCGTTGCTCGCGCGTGTGTTTGTGCGTTTATTGTGTAATTGTAAAAAGTAAAAAACATAATGATCCCTGCGACGATTTTGAATTTTCAAAGTTTGCGATTTCCTTTTTTTTTAGCCACCCGAACGGCAGGTAGTCAAGGTGAGAGGAATTGATCGGACAAATTGCCGTTGTTGCGGGAAAACCTTTGATTTGTCGCAATTTATGTTGGAAATACTTCTCTCATGGCAGAGGAGAAAGAAAAATCATTTTATAACTGAAAACACTCGGAGGGGAACAAAAAAAAACATTTTTCACGATTGGATTTTTCATAAGATCGTACGAAAAAAAGAGTAATTTCCCTGCAAGTGTGAAAAAAGTTTGAAAAAAAAGTCCATTGATTTTTCCGAATACGCAGGAACTTTTTCGGCGTTTGGAAGCTTTTTTTGAACATTTTTGAAAAATTTCACAACATTCTCACTCGATACGCTTGAATTAACATACCCCTGAATGCCGCTGTGGTTACTAATCCAACAGGTAGCTCTATCGCACAACGGAAGTTGGCAAGAAATTTCACCGGAGGTAAGTTTTATTCAGCGTGTTTCCATTGTCGCGCTCGCTTTATTCTTCCAATTTCTGTTTTCAACACAATTTCCGAATCTCTCGTGAGAAAAAAAATGAGGCGTTTATGGCATAACATATTTTTTCTCAGCACGGAAACGTGGATACCAGCGGCACTTCCGGCCCGGAGAGCACTCCTAATTCGTCAAACTCTGAAAGCATGAGAGGTAAAAAAAATTCTTGGGTCATTCGCAAGAAGATCTTTTTCTCTCTGCGTTTCGATCGAATTTGTCGGTGAATTGTTTGTCGCTGTTTGTTTTTTTTTATAGAACGAGGAAGAACGAGGAGGAAACGACGAGACTTTTTCGGCACGATAAAGCGACGTCTCGGTAGATCGAAAACGAGAAGTCGCTCGGCAGGCCCCGAAGGTGACGCGAATCACGAAGAGACGCACTCGCGATCGATTTCCGCCGATAGAGCGCGAGATCCAGGATCAGGTGAGTCAAATATTCCTTCTTTTTTTTCTTTCATTCAACATTTGAATCGCATAAAAAAAAACAAAAATCGCCTCAAGTATATTATCCCATCTCTAAGAGAATTACGCGAATCCAACGGTAACTGGAAATCCTAACTTTGCTGCGTGGGATTTTAGACTTGAACGCGACCTCTTGGCGGAAACACTCTTTTAAGCACCACTCGTATTTGAATTCTTAATACATTTTTCCAACTTTCCGTAATTAAAGACGGTTTTAAGGAAATTGAACACGTACAGGGTTCGATAATGTATTTGAGATACTTTTGTTTGAGGTCAACTAATAATCGTTAATCAATAATATTTGAAATTCTCGAAAATCATTGAATAATCTAGATAAATAAAATCGAACGAACGACGTAAAATCGTCATCGAACGAATTTTCGAAATTTCAATGTCTCGCGTTGAACGAAGCTGAGGAAAATCATCGCGGCTTTAAAAAAATTGGCGAAAAAAATGTGTTTTGCCAGCATTACTGTCTGTACCAGGAAAAGAGGAGCTCTCGAGAAGATCGAGCCTCAGCGAGGCATCAGCGATCAGCGGAACATCCACGAGAACGTACGTTAACGAAGCGTCCACCTTGGTGTTGGAGACTTTGGAAAATGGAATCAAAAAGTAATGTCTCTTTTCCTTCCACCCAAAAATGTTGCCAGCGAAATGTCCTTGATGACTCTTTTTTTAAAATCATTAAACGATTCCCCTCTTTCCCCAGACACTACCTCGTACCGTTGTCACTCGCGCAAAAAAGCAAATGGCGAAAAAAAGGGACGAAGCTCCACATATTCAACGACCATACGTTTATCGCGAAACACATGACCGGGTAATCATCGATCGAAGGATTCGTAATTAATTTGCGGAAATTATTTCGCTGACTTTACAGTTTTTTTCCCCCACCTGATGCAATGCTTTTATCTTTTTAGCGGCACAATCTGCGAAGTTTGCAAAAGAACTTTGGCACGAAGATTGGGAAAGCAAGGCTACGAGTGCCGAGATTGCTTGATGAAATGTCACAAGCACTGTCACGTCAAGGTCGAAACTATGTGTTCAACTTCGACGATCCAAAGCATCGAATTGTGAGTGTTTTGTATCTCCATTTTCCATATTTCCTTTCGCCCCTCCATTATGCAAAACAATTCTATGAAATTAATGATGTTGCATCGATCATCATTTTTTTTTCAATCGAATTGCCATAGAAAGTATGAAATTATGTGAAAAAAATGTACCATTTTTGAGCGATTATTGAAATATTAATGTTTAATACTCTTCGAAAAGGTCCCTACTTCCGGTTCTGAGCGAATAAGATGGGTAAGCTGAAGATGAAGAATCAGTCGGGTTGTCCCTTTGAGAGAGACGATGAGTTATTTATCCTAAAAAACATCATGAAAAGACGGAAGAACGCGAGCATGTGAATTAGGCATCAGAGTAGTGAACGATCATTTGCTAATATAGTGATTGGCTGAGATCCATTTTTCCTCTTCCTCATTAGTAATTTCGCTTGCGACGGAGAGAACGATCGATAGAATTAATGAAAGAAACAAAAATCGGAGTTTACCAAAAATGTGTGGCTTACGCTCGAATTATCCCGCGAAACTTTTTTCGCAAAAGGAATTTTGTGATATTCGCTACGACGCTTGCATCTCGCTTTTGAAGCAAAGCAAAAATATCGCGAACAATAAAGGTAGCGAGAAATACTTTGTTCAATGTTTTTTTTTTCCTCAATTAATTTGCATCTCACATAACGCGTTCTGTTTTTTCTTAACGTATTTGCGTACTAAATAATTGCTATAAAAATACATCGAGACTCCTGATTTTGGCACTTTTAATCATTTGCGTGTGTTGAATGTCGATAAAAGGAAGGAAAAGCGAACTTTGACAAATCGAACGTTTTTCAATGATGATTTTTTCAATGCTTTCAGGACCTGCATCAAGACTCCGATGCTCGAGAGGAAATTTTCAACCCGACGACGTTAGCCACGAATTATCGTTGACGAGCGCCAACCCCGAATCCGAACGACGCGACAAATCGCCGAGGAAATTTCGCGAAAACGAGGTTTTCACGTTGAGCTTCCAACTTTTTTTTCGTTTTGTTTCTTTTTCCCGTCCACGTTGTTCGTCCACGCTGGACGTTAATTAATATCGAAAGTTTATCCGAGAAAAGAAAAAAGAGAGCTAATAATCTAGCATTTTATATCGTTGATTTTGCATAATTTGTTGTTGTTTTAATTTTCTCTTTCATGGACAGTGCACACTCGGACCTTGATTACATGTTTCGATCGCAAATTCGGGTTTATCAGAGATACTTTGATATGATTTAATATGATTTTTCTACGACGAATGTTCGAAAGTTCGATGTGTGAGAATTAAGGAAAAAAAAAAAACAAAAACGTATTCACCGTAAAAACAGTAAAAATGGCGATCAAAAATATTCATTATGAAAAAAGAACAAGGCTTCATTGCTTGCGAACTTTGAACGATATTATCCGCGCGAAAGGTGTAACTTGAAAAAGGAAGAGAAAAGAATACTTTTTCCAACGTAATAATTCGAGAGTAAATATCTCTCGAAGTCTTTCCAACTTTTTACGCTGATTTATCGCTTTAATTTTTTTTTAACTATGCTAGAATCCAAACTCGATCCTATACAGAGCCAATGAGTTTTCTACATGAATAACGAAAAAGAAAATAGAGAAAAGAACTTTATCGAACTCAGCCATAATATATAAATATACGATAAATATTTATTATATCGAAAGATAATTGTTGAATTGATAAAACGCTCGTGGCGATGATCGTCACGTAAAATGTCATTTAATATAGTATTTTAACGAGTTACCGATGACTTTCGAGGCATTCCATGTCAAGGCGGATACCTTAATTCTTCTTTAAATAACACATAACGTTACTCTCGATTGTAGCTTGATACATCTTTTTTTTTTTTGACGAATTATCGAGGATTCGCTCGAGACTTTATCCGAACATTGCGATAAAATTCGCTTTTTTCATCGTTCGTGAGTGACGAAACTTTTTTTAACTCGAAATTCAAATCCGACGCGTCTATAAGTTTCTCCGATCTATCCTCGGGTGGAATATTCGATGGGAAAATCCAAGAATCGAAAAGAAACTTCGCGATGATTGAAACGACATTTAAATTCGTTTTTTTTCGAGATTGAAGGAAAAAAATTAAGCGGGTCGGCCTTACGTGGAGTGTCTCGCAAATGAAAAAGTTTTAGCACAAAAATGTCTCAAAATGAAGAAACGCAGGAGCTTTCTTGCAATCTGTTATCGATGATAAGTTTGTACCGTCGCGAATCTCTCGTAAATAATAAGCGATAATGATACGATGAATACTACAGAGTTTATCGAAAAGATACAAAACTTTCATGTCGATTTTTACGTCCGGTTAATTTCGTTTTACCCCTACGTGGTTTCGACGGGTTTTCTTCTTTGAGGAATACAAAATGGTTCCGTCGAAACGTTCGTTAAACGTCAAATAATTATTTTATAAAAACAAAATGTAATACATCGATAGCGATAGAACGGCCTGAATCTCTCGAGGTGGAAAATTAATGTTTCTTCGATAGTAAAATTGCCATTTCACGCACAAACAGCTTTAGGCAAAAAGTCAAAGCGGACAATCAATCCCATCTTTTTCTTTCGCGTTTGCGCACGCGTGCAAATTCGCCCGAAAAATAACGAATAAGCGCACGTTTTTAACACAGCGATGGAGAGTCTGTCAACGACTGATTTTCGATCTAAAGTTGTACTTCGATTGAGAATATTTATATTAAAATGTATTTACGTGATTATTATTATCGCAAACGAAAAGAAAGTTAATGTTTTTCGCAAGATTTTCAATGTTGCATCGTTTCAGCTGATACATTCATCACCGTTGTGATGTTTCTTAATAATTCGCATCTTTGCGCCTCTCTTTTCGGTAAAATTCCTCACAGAGTGTTCTGGAGATGCAATAGAACAAAATTGACCAGTATTCGGTCATGTAGAAGCACATTGATTCGACGCGATAACGATATCAAAAAGTTTTCAATCAATTCAAAGACATTCGAAGAAAAAGTTGATTTTGAAAAAAGGATTTTGACAGATTGAGTTATCTAAGCAAGTACAATCAATAAAGTTGCGTTTACGTAAATTTTGAAAATTATAAAAAAAGATTCGAAACAACAATCTTTCTTTTTTTCGAATTCTTTGTTCAACCGATTTGTTGATAACTTTTCCGATTTTTTGATCATCCAAAATCAACGTGCTTGTTGCCTTCGCCGCCGAGTACTCGCAATTTACATTCTATTTTGGTTTCGTTGAAATCCACATCCTGCAGAACACCCTTAAACCCCTGCCTCACGATTTATTCTCGAAATTTCATTTTTCCCACAAGTCGTTGGGCTTTTCATAATTTTTCGAACAAGTATTTACATCGCTTTTTTTTTCTAGCTCGGACATGAAGCGGTCAATCAAGTCCGTTGATTATCAATATGGAAAAAATGTACGGCCTTGAACCAGCTATTAATGGCGCAAAAAACATTGAGAATTCGATCGAGAACAATATATACTAATAATAATAATAACAATAATAATATGGCCTCGTGATACACCGGTAATTTTAACAAACAACCATCGTTGTCCAAAATTTATGGTCGATAATCATTGAAGACGAAAACATAAATATTTCCGCACTCCTTCGCCCGAAATGCTGAATAAACACAATAATGACTATACAGGGGCTGTGAACAATAAAAAAAAATCATATTCATTGTTCCATGCAATGAAAAAGTCCAACGTGCTATACATTTGGTCCATAAATAACACAAATCGTTTCGTCCCTCTTGATCTTGATCTCGCTAATAATTGAAAATTTCAAGCTTCTTTCCAGAGTTGCACCGGAAGCTGAGATGAAAAATAATCGATACGTTGCTTGACGATATTAAAATAACTATTCAAAAAGGCTGAGGACGAAAAAATTGCCTTACGACAAGAGATTTAATGGAAAAACGCGAAAAAAAATTATTCGGAGGATAAAATCGTCTGTTTGAAATTATGCAAAAAATCAAAAGTCTTCGGTATAATTGCGGGCACGTTGGAGACTGTGTAGACGAACGTTTATTCGTCGTCGAAGCAATTGGCGAGTGAATAACTCGCGATGAAATATGTTTTACAAAAAAAAACATTTTTCTAAAGTAATTTTACGTCAACTCCTCTGTAAATGACTAAAAATAAGGGTTTTTTTGAGAACTTTTTAGGGATGGAAGAAAAAGTAATAAGATGATAATATTCAAGAAAGTGACGGAATATTAATTCGAGTATAAAACAAAAATCTATCATCCATAAATATTTAAAAAATGATCAGCAACAGATTTTAAGGCACTTTGAAGTACGTAAAACGTGCAATTTGGAATTTAGGTGACTTTTAAAATATTTGTTCGATTAAAAAAGAAGTCTCATTCGTTAAATGAATTTGTGGAAAATCGCGTACGTTTTTGTCCCGGTGCCGGCATTTTTGCATATTTATGGATAATAATATTTTTTTTTGTTTAAGACACAACGATATAGAATACGCAAATGTAGTATGAGAGAGGGGAGAGAGAGAATACGACCAGCGAGAATGTAGTGCGAACGCAATATTCGTGTATTTCGAAAACTTATATTCAACAGGAGGGGGGGAAAAGCCGCGCGGTTGGCCCTTCGGGCCTACGTGACAAATCGAAGAGCGATCACGCGACTGTAAGGAGAGAGTCAGTCGAAAGCGGAACCGAGAGAGAACGCACGCGAAAAATCGTTCTAAAATAAAACGCTTATTTTTAGTAATTTATGGTGGTATCGCCCCTGAAAAGCGATCAATTACATTACTCGTCCACCGCAACAAATTACCACTTTGAATCCCGATTAATTGCGCGATTCAACGAAAAATAAACAGTCTATATATATATATATATAAATCTTTATAAATAACTAAAAGGGCTTGCAAGCTATCATAAATCGTAATTGAAGGAACAAGCAAACGATCCAACGATGAATATTAAATTTATTTTGCAAATCTTTCCAGCAAATTTCGATTTTACAACGATCATGATCCCGTCTGTGCAAAAATTGTATAATCGGTTGACGAAAGAGAAAAAAAACGCGATGAAAAACAATAAAACGACGTACGAAAAAAAAAGTGTCGATTTGTCACGCGTTTTTAATATTTGCATTGACGATCCATTATGTTTATGCTGACGACATTGACGCACGTACGGAACATCCTTACGAACGATATAATTAATCATCGAACGGCATTAATTACATACGAGCGCGCAAGCCGGGAATAAATTAATACGCATATGTATGGGGCGTTCAACGTCGAGACGTCTTGTCAATTTATCAAGATTAAAACATTTTGATGTCAAAAAATCGTCAATGTCAGTTGGGTGTAAAAAAAGTGTTGAATCGAGAAAAAAGAATCGCCGAACGTTAAAAACGGAGTTTTCCACAAAAGTTGTAATTTCAAGTTTGCAATAATTTTTGTGCTGCAACGAGCATGTGAAAAATTGAAAAACAAACGATGGAAACTTGTCGTATTTTATTCCGAGTATTTCAATGAAAAAAAAGGCGACGAATACTACAATGACGAGGAAATTTCGATGATTTCGATGACGAATTTCATTTCGAACGCCCCGCACATTAATCGTACATAAAAGTTTGTTCCTCGGATTACGGCGTTCACTTTGTGCCTCGTGTGATTCGTTTTACAATAATGATTAAAATGTTTATTAAATAACGACGACAGCAATGATCGATTCATCGCCGACAAAGCCAAGACGTATTTTCATCGCAAACACATTTCAAAGTGTACACATTTACGATTAAAGAAAGATAATTATTTTCTTAAATGAAGACGAGAGATATTGGCAAATAACAATCACAAGCGATCTCTTTTTATCAAGCGATTATCGCTCTGAAATTTATCGAATCGATTTTGGAGCAAACCTCCTTGCTCCAAAAAACTATGCAAACGCTGTTGCTTCATTTTTCAAAAAAATCGACAAACCCACGTGCAAAAGTGCGACACGTGCTCGTAGAAAATCGTAAATGACAGCGTTAAAGCGTTCTTAACGACGAGACACGTTTGAAAAGGAAGAGAACGACAATCGTAAAAACATATTTTCATTAATCCAACTTCTCGAGTGGCCGAGTATATACGACGTTGAAAAAGGAAAAAGTTTAGTAGATCGATCAGGCCACCAAGGGGGGAGCGAACAGAGCAACAATGCCCATCGCGCGAGCGTGCCATTACAGCATTATGGTTAGAAAAGGGTGAACCGTCAAATTACCGGATTGATCGATATATACTGTAGAGTATGTTTTATACATGTGCAATATACATATGTCGGCATGTGTATGCTCGCTGATGTCTGAACGGTCGCGTATACAATTTTACTGAACTCTCGTTCATTTCTCGAGCGGTAATCGGTGGCAAAAAGGGTTAAAAAGAAAATGGCGGATACACCGTGGCCTCTTTGCTCTCTCCGGCCTGTCTATGGCTGTCGGGACGGTGAATTTTGTCGCGCAAGTTGCGCGTTTCCTTCTCCACCAAAGGCGTAAATGTCGCAAGAAAAAGTAACATTTGAGGCTGCTCCATAACGAGAAAAATAGCTGAAATAAGGATAATCTCATTAGGAGCTATAATCTTCGCGAGAAATTTCGTTTGCAACTCTGACGGAAACGAAAAAGCTCGAGTAAGGATGATTCCTACGACTGATATGGACAAAAACGTTGTTGTCAAGTAGCCCACGTTATAAACGGTAAAACATGGACGTCGAGTTGGACTTTGCAAGATTTTCAAGCGTGTCACGTTGAGAAGAATTTCGGGAAAAATTTCGCTGAGGCGATCGACAAACATCGATGCAAGTTCGACGGGAAAATAATAACCTTGAGGAAAATAATGGGCTGAAAGCGGTTTGGCGCGTGCGACGACGAGATTGAAATTGTTTTTTAAATTCGGCCGAGAGAACGCAAGATTCGAATCGCGTGCGATTGTTTCCAAAGGCGTTACCCGCGTTAGGCAACACCCCGATGTTCGAGAATGGAAAAAAAACGAGGAGGGTATTCTTCTTCTTTGGAGAACGATTGGCATACCCGAGAGATACACTCGCGTTCGTACGAGGGAACCTGCGCGATTTTTTTGCCGTGTATATACGTGTTTCGCGCCGCACAAAAGGAAGGAGAGCCGCGAGAAACGTCGATGATTCGAGCGAACTCTGGTGTCAGTTTTCTCGACTACGTTCGAGACGCCGTTCTGCCCGTGGTAGGGATGCGAATGGGAGGAATAAAAGGTTGAATTTCGAACGAGATTGGAAACGCCTAAGTCGTTAACACTGACGAATAGGAGCTTGAGAAACCATCCAGTCTCGACTCTGAGGATACGCGATAATTCTGATTAAACCTCGCGATGGTACAGCGAGGGTTCCGCAAACGGGACCATCCGTCGACTCTGGGGACGGAGCGGAGAGTCTGTCCGGCGTTCAAAGGAAGAGATAGAACGTCGATACGCGAAAGAATTATCGCGAGAAAAAGTACTCAAAAATGAATGTCTTGCTCCATAACGCACAACCAAAGAATTGGGTTTTTTGGAAAAAATGAAACACACTTTTTTTCGCAACCTAGCCCGTGTCCTTCTTTGAGATGCGATTCGAAATTTGATGAAAACGTTAAGAAAGAAGAATATACAGTGGAATGATAAAAATCGAGAAATCAAACGATAATCCAAGAGTGAAGATTCAGGCCGTTGATGGCACTTTAAAAAATCACTTTGATGATAAAAATTAAATATCTACAAAGTAAGAAGACAAAGAGACGGAGAATTTGATATATAATGCCTTTCTTCGTATTGCTGAGCTATTGTAGCCAATTTGTACAATTTTGGACCAACAGAAGGATGATTTTCCGTTATTGGACCAACAAAAGGATGATTTTCCGTTATCAGTACGAACTTTTGCCGGGAGAGAAAATATTACGAGAACCGGCATAGAAAACGTATACAATTATCATCGTCACTTGCCTCAGATTTGGGCAATTATTCGTACTGTTACTGCTCTTGGTAATATCGACTTATTTTTCCTCAATAACTCGTCCTGCCATAAGCGCAGAAAATCATCACTTTCAGTCAGTAAAACGTCAAGACCGAGAAAGATAATTAACTCACAGTTCGAATCGAGTTAAAATTTATTAATTATAAATGTTAGAGTACAAGCGTTAAAGAGCAAAACCAAAAGCGTCATTTAAACGAAGAATGGTATCGTATAGAAAATTTTTGAAGACTCTTGGAATGAAATTTCGAATGATCGCGAGATTAATAATTTATTAAGCGCGTTATATCGTCAACGAGTGGATCGAGGAGGCGAACTGTTGAATTTTGCGAGAATCAATATGATTGTCGGGAGGATTTTTTTTCGTGAAAAAAACTTTGTTAAATGACTCTGGGCGTAATCTCCCACTTTGTCGTTGCGGTTAAACATTTTCCTACGTACAAGGCCTGCGTATCATTCCGTCTACGTACTGAAATGCATGTAATGCAGCAAATTGGATGCACGTAACCCCATCAACTATCGACAGATATTGTATACGATATACGGTATACATGTATATCGAGTATACATACGCACTATATGTATATATATGCGCATGTTTCTCCGCCTTCCAACAAGCGCGATATATCTCTCCGTGCTTTGTTATTCGCCCCAACTTTGCTCTATTATTTTCTCATGTTCGTATCCTACAAAAGGGGTTTTCCCCCCTCTGTGTCGATAACGAGACACGCAGACCGCGCCATCCTCTTGTTTTCGAGCAGTTTGTTCCGTCGAAAGCGTTTTGTCAAAAATGTTATTAATCGAAAAAGCGACCTACGATAACCGAGTCGGGCTGATCATGTGGGCTAATAATTAAAATTAAGTTTATCGCATTTGCTCAGATTTTTCGACGATTATCGAGAATTTGAGAACAAAAAGTATGCAAACGTTGAAAAAAGAGTTTGGCGGTCTGGAATAAATGTATAGCGGTAGGTTTTTGTGTGAATTGAAAATGCGTACCTGCGATATGTCGTAAGAATGATGGTGTCTCTTTCGCGTATTTTATTCTCCCAAGTTTTTCGTCGCCGTCGTCGTCGTCAACGCCGGACAAACTTTCGTGGAAATCTCGATTTATTTTCGTGTTTTCCCTCGCCGGGAAAACATCTACCGGAAGTCGTCTCCTTGATACTCTGCGAAAGTAATAATGCATATTGTACCGCCGTGCGTATAACGTACACCCAAGCGCGTTTCCCCGACTTTCATACACTCTTCTGCACTGAAGCCCGCAGCTTCTGCACTTGTTCACAGTTACACCATGACTTATGGTACACAGAACGGTATACAGCGTGAAACGAGACACTAAAGGATTCTTCCGCGTATTATGATCCTGCTCCTCTCGTCTCCCTCCTATCCGTTTCCCTTCGCGCATGAAGTATAAACGGGGCGATTCAAAAATGTTCGCGCACAGCATCCCGCACGTACGATCCTCCCGTTCAACTTTTAGCTGAGCATAAAACGTTTTTAGTTAATGGCCCATGAGGATTTAACAACGTTGCTCGAAACATCCCCGATGTGACTCTCGTTCCACCGCGAGTAATCGTTAAAAATTGTTAACTCGCGAGGAAAACACGCTGTTGTTCGCGAAATTAAAAGAACTTTGACGAAAGGCTGTTTATTAATAATAACGCGTGGAGTCTGATTTACTTCCTTTCTTTTCGTTATAAAACGCCGACCCAAGGTCAAACCGGAGTTTGCGAACAAGTGCGGAAACCTCGCGAGATTCAACCGCTCGTGCGGTTACGAGCTTTGCGCCATCAACGTTTGAGGACGCGTTGAGAGTGGTTTTATGATGAATGAACTTTTATACGATCGCTGATTTGAGAATTTTAATGAACTTTTGAAAAAAAATCAGTGTATTTCTAGGTTCGCGGCTTCGTAACTGTATATGTAAATTCAATGTGCTAGATGTTTGTCGTTACTCGTGTATGCACTTTAGGGTGGTTGAGAAATTAATTTTTCGTGTTGCGAAGCTCTCACCCTTGAAAACTCGTAGATTTTGAATAACAAATGAATTTCTCGGTGTACGGTTTGAAACTGCATGTTTACTTACGTTATACTACATTTTCCTTGTTATTTATGGGTATAAATTGGGGTGATTAAAGAATTGGGAGTTTTTGGATTTATGATTGATAATAGTATTAAAATGTTCGAATATTTGGTCGTTTTTCGGTCTTTAAAACTCCAAAAGCTCCACTTGGCTCCGAAAAGAGCCTCCCGGAGAATTTAAAGACCCTCGCGACATTCCCTCCGTGTTGATTGAATAGGAAAATTAATATCGAATTTTGAGAGACCTTTTTCAGGTGGAAACCATCATTTCCGTGGATGGAAAAAGTTTCAATCGTTCTTCCAACCACTCTGAACATACATGCATGAAAATGTGTGTAAAAGCAGGTTCCCATTGGCTGTAATATCGCAGTAACGACGTTGATAACGCGGAGTAGCGTTCGAGACGTTAGATTTGAGGCGCGGTGCATAAACAAGTATCGTGCACTCTGTGTTGTCCCCTCGCGACAATCCCTTCGTGTTAATTGAATAGGAAAATTAATATCGAATTTTGAGAGACCTTTTTCAGGTGGAAACCATCATTTCCGTGGATGGAAAAAGTTTCAATCGTTCTTCCAACCACTCTGAACATACATGCATAAAAATGTGTGTAAAAGCAGGTTCCCATTGGCTGTAATATCGCAGTAACGACGTTGATAACGCGGAGTAGCGTTCGAGACGTTAGATTTGAGGCGCGGTACATAAACAAGTATCGTGCACTCTGTGTTGTCGCTTTTTTTCCTCTTCCCTCCTCCGATCCCCGCCTCTTTTTTTTTTCTCATGCAACAAACTCAGATACGGTGCGATATCAATTATCGTTACTTAGCAGTTAAACCGCTCGCTGCGATCGTAAAAGTTTGCGCGTTGCTGCTGGTGGCTGATGTTGTCTTACCTCTCGCTCTTTCTCTCCTCTCTTTGCTTTTCCACCGCAATGGTGTCCATGGATACTTTTAATAGCAAAGTCGTTGCCATCTCTCTCTGCAAAACTTTAGCATCGAAGCCACTAGCGTGCGACTCTGTAAATGTATTTTTTACGATCGTCCTTCTCCCTTCCTCCCTGTGCCCGTCTCGTTGTACGCATATCGCGTTCGTTTCTCAGCCAATGAGCTTGCCAGTTACGTTTTCACGTGGGCCAACGGGAGAATCCCTCGGTGAGATCGTAAACGCGTCCGGCGAACCATCGCTGTTTCATCTGAAGGAGAATAATAATAATAATAATCGGTATAATAAATAAAAGTGAAAAAATGTGTGTATATTTAAAAGATTCTTCAAAAAACGAGATGTTTTTATGGGCGTTGATTTTATACCGTTCATCGCGAGATGATTCTGTCTTTTGTGTAATGACAACATTGTGCTCATCACTCGCTGTAGTAAATCAAGTTTCCAAGAAGCTTCTACACTGTACTTCGTCATCGTGTCTCTAGAATTATTCCATCGAGCAATTTTAAGTCGTGAAAAAAACTCGAGGATGAGCACTTTGGTTTTCAAAAATTGGTACCGCTTGATAATGTTTCTTTTTTTCAAGGGCTTTTATCGAGCGTGCGCAGCGCTATCCGCGGCGGAATTGCGAATTAAGCGCGTTTCATCAGCGGTCGTAAGTTTCTTACGATCTATTGTTGAACCTATTGAACTATTGTTTCACCGTTCATTCTTGATAGAGAAAACACATGTCCCACTCGCAATGCATCAGAAAAAAAAACAATTCCAATGATCACGTGTGCTCTAGTTCGCCTTTTCACCGCGGAGCGCTTTCGATACTCGAGAACCTGTCACGTGACCATTCCAGGCGGCATAACGAGATAATAAAAGATTTCTGACGTACAATTGTACGCAGGGATAATAAAAATCTGTACAACGGAACGAGATTGTGCTTTCCAAAGTCAACCGACTTTCACGGAGATGTAATTTGAATAGAAATAAATGACAACGAGAGAACGGAATTAATTATGGGAGAACTTGGCGTGGAGAAAGGGATCCGCAACTCGAGAGTCTCCTCAGTCAACGAGGGTACATGTGCATGATTATGTAATTGCGCCGATCAATAGCAGCAACGAGGAAAATATGTTCAGTGGGGCGTTTACCTTAAATTATTGAAATGCCCGCCTATAAATAGAATTCTTCATTCTTTCTCCCTCTCTTTCTGTCCATCAGCTTTAACATGGCATTAGTAGCGAAATGCATTGGGGCGATTTTCAAAAAGGGTTATGTTTCCACTCCGAACAAAAAGTTGCTTGCTTTTTTTCCTTTTGTATTCCATCACCGTCACGCGATTCGTATTACGAATTTACATTGACCACCTCGAATCGACCAACGAGAGGGGGGGGGAATAACGAAAAAACAAGCAAAATGGAAAACGACAAAAAGTTTGACCGAAGAATTTAGCCTGGCCGGAGCGACCGCGATGATTTAGTCCAGCGAACGAAGAGAGAAAAACGTAAAAAAGGGTGAGAGAGAGAAACAAAGAGGTTCAAGTTTGAGCCGCGAAGGAAAAAGAAAAACTGAAAGGAGAAAGAGGGCCATGTGCAACGGAGAGGACGCGCAACGTAATATCTATTAAATTATTCACAGCCAGTTACCAGCTCGTCAGACGGTCCCGCCTCTTCGTACGGTTTTTGTCCACCCGTATATATACACTCGCACCCAAGCTCCTCGCTTCGCTCTCATCTCTGCTGCTCCCCCCCCCCCGCACTCGCCGCGTTCCATTGTTTCTCGTGATCATCGAGGGCATAAAGTCTGACCAACTTTTCCGTGTCATATTAATCATCGTTAGACCTCAAGTACGAACGATTACTTTGCACCAAAGAAAAAAAAAAATAATAATTACCTTATCAAGCACTCGCGTTGCTCGTAAAAAAGAAATTTTGCAATTCATCGGTTTTTATTGGTGCGAAAAGTTTTAGGGACACAATGGGAAAAACGAGTGATCGTAAAAACATCGAGAAAGTTTCATCTCTCACGCGGTTGCAAATATTAGTTTCGGCCTGAATTCGTCAAAAGATCGCGATCGTGATCCAAGAAAAAGAAATGTTTCACGGCAGTCTCTCTTGTATAGTTACGAAAAGACCAAGTTTTTTTTGCCTCTGTTTCTTTATTCGCGGTCGGATCTTCCCCGGAGCGTGGAATCGACAGGAGGTGTATTGCCGCGAGCTCGATCGCGCTATAATTCGACGCTCGGAATCGGGAATGAGAAAAAAACACACAATGCCTAGAATCAAAAGGGCCTCTCGCCTAGTTTTTGTTGGGAAACCGGAATGACTCGTGACGCGTGGGAGCCAATGACTATGAGGGTGGTCCTCGTCCGCTACAAGCACGATTGATCTTCGTTGCGGACAGCTTTGACTATAGACGAAAAAAACTTTTGTTTTCCAGATTGTATTCCAGGTGAATGATTTTTCAAGAGGTGATTTTTTGAGAGGTCTCCAACGAATATCGAATAAATCATTTCGCAAATCGAGAACTAATTTGCGATCGGAAGTCATTGAAATAAATAAACAAATCATCGCCAGTACATGTGGTGATTTAGTTGCGTGTGTAGATGTAACAAGTGTATATAGTTTCATAATACGATGCTTCGTCTTTCGACATAATGGAACAGGAACCGTATTGAATAAAAAAAACTCGCTATCCATGGAGGAATTATATAGATATGTATACACCACTCACTAATTGATTCCGCGCGTTGATGCGTTGAATCTTCCGAAAGTCACAGAGATGAGAAAACAATATATGTATGGTTATACACTTGTAAATGCACTGCGAGGAACACCGTTGCGAACGAAAAATTTACCGGCTCGCACGAAAAGGGCGGAGTCTCGTTCGGTTCGCTTGACAAGACGAACAATGAGCGCTTCTATCACGCCGAGTTTACCGCATCACTGACCCGCCCAGTTGCGCCACTACACGTTAAAACGTGCAACTATAACTTGTCGTTGTTGTGCATCACCAACATCGAGATATACGTAGATAAGTAGAAAACATGAAGCTGTTTCTTTTACATATGCGTCCTTTTTCCAATACTTTTCAAACATTCTGGATATATGCTTTTTTACAGATTCGTGATGTTGGAATGTACCACAAACTGCGTATTTCGAAGATGCGGAAGATGTGCACGATTACTGACTACGCAGAGACTCAGTTTTGGCCGCCAGGCGGCGCATCGGTCCACAAGTACCGAGTGCCGATCTGCGTAGTTTTGGATTCTGCCATAGAGGGTGTTGGTGTTTCTTGTCGAGATTGCGCCATTAAGCAATATGGCGGCGTACGAAAATGTCGCTTGTGACTGTGCGGTAAGATCTTTGACGATATTTTTGGCGAAATCAAAAAAAATATGTATGTGACTTTATATCGTGATACAATAAGTGTTGTGTCATCGAGAGGTCCTCTCTTTTGTACGATTATCGGTACGTACCTTGATAATTACATTTAACCAATTCTAAATCGCACACCGCCAATACCAGTTCATGTTTACAAAAAAGAAACTCGATATGATTACTGCGTAGAATATGTTTTTATACAGAGTACTTTTGAAGCAATCATTCGTACGGATATTCCGAAAGCTCTCTTTGCGCGTACATCGCATGTTCACATATCTAGAGATTTATATTAGATACACTCCAATTGTACATAAGGATAATTCGATTGCACGGCTGGACGTTTATCTCGTTACGACAGGCGTGCACATCGCGAGTCAGCTACTTGTAATAACATAAATTGCAAATCCGATCGAAATTGTCTACTAAACGCTCGGCACGCGCTTTCGGACTCGCTTCATCGTCTTGGAATATTCCAGAATATATTTCATCGTAGCGAAATGTGTTCGCGTGATGTGTAATAATTCAATTGCGGAAAATGAGCCCCGCGTCTCTGTCTCTCGGGCTTTCCTATCTCTCAACGAGCGATAGGCGACAATATAAGCAATTTCATCGTCGCTTATTGTGCTTTCATATCCGCATGAACGAAATCTCTCTCTTTCTCACTTATTCTCATGGTATATAACAGGGATATGCTTTATTCACGCTGGTTTGTATTCCCCCCTTCGCGTTTGCCCCCGGACGTATATTTCAAGCGCAAATTGCCGTCCTCTTTCCAATACGAGAGAGCGAGAAATTCCTCCCGTATAAATGCAATAGAAAAGACCATATACTCTATATACTCGGGCGCCCGAGGGACGCCAGCCAAGAGCTTTCTTCTGCCGCTGCAGTTTGCTTCTTCCGCGGGCCCACTGATGGCGTTGGCCGCGCTGTTCATTTAGTGATTCGACACGCGCGCCACGCACAGATCGAGAAGCCTCCGGGCCCTCGGCGGCGGCTCATCGTCATCTCTCGTTCGAGCGCGCGCGCAGTGCGCAGTGTACAGTGTACACTGCGCACTGCACACGTGATAAATCTATACATCCCTCATCTCGTAACGTTACACAAGTAGTACAACAAAATTGTCGGTTAAATGTGCCGCAACGTTTCTCAAGTAGCATCTATATCCGTTTCGTTTCATCGTTCGTTGTTATTATTCTCAAATATTCAATTCGCTTCATGACAAATGACAAATGGGGAAAAAGGAAAAAGAATCCACATTAAATATCCTTTATTTTTATTTCAATTCCGTTTGTGCATCAATGACAAAAATATAGTATTTAAATAGAAGGCGAAAACGTCGAGGAAAAATATCAACAAGAAAATACAAATAATCCCGATTACATCTTAACTTCAATTATTCTTAACCTCAAAAAATGATCGCTCGGTATTTCAGGAAACCCCGCCTCACATCCGAGCCCCCTTAACGCTCATTTCAATGAACGAAGCTCCAACGCTTTTATCGATCAGACACGAGAGATGCTTTTTGCAGAGCATTAAAATTTCCTGCAGAAAATGTCACAGATTTTTCCCCCCGGTCAACGGTCAGCGCCTTCCCCCACGTTATTCAAACGGGAAATGAAAAATGCAATTCTCGAGGTGCCAAGCGATCAATTTTGTCGGTGTGTCGAGAAGAAAAATAGTCGATTCTGTATTTCGACCCACCCTAATATATACACATGTATACATACACGTTTGTACGAGCGGATGCGCACACTTCCGTAAAAACAGCGTGGCAAATAAGCCGCGGACGTAGATGCGCCGTTCGGGGTGAAAAAAAATTAATTACCACTATCGTAGTAGCCTCGGGTGCTTATACGCTCAATTCGAGACACCTTTCATTCCAAACGTCGAGAGAGAAGAAGCGTTTCCTCGTTCCCTCGAGGACTATGCGCGAATCACATTGTTCGTATCCCGTAAAAAAATTTTACGATCTCGTATACACGTATAGACGCGTGATCGATACGTACACACGCGTAGTGTACATATACACTATATACATACACAACATCACGTACGTGCATGCATATATGTATATAAAGCATTTTGTTTTACATGTATATAAAGCATTTTGTTTTACATGTATATAAAGCATTTTGTTTTACATGTATATAAAGCATTTTGTTTTACATGTATATAAAGCATTTTGTTTTACATGTATATAAAGCATTTTGTTTTACATGTATATAAAGCATTTTGTTTTACATGTATATAAAGCATTTTGTTTTACATGTACATAAAGCATTTTGTTTTACATGTATATAAAGCATTTTGTTTTACATGTACATAAAGCATTTTGTTTTACATGTATATAAAGCATTTTGTTTTACATGTATATAAAGCATTTTGTTTTACATGTATATAAAGCATTTTGTTTTACATGTATATAAAGCATTTTGTTTTACATGTATATAAAGCATTTTGTTTTACATGTACATAAAGCATTTTGTTTTACATGTATATAAAGCATTTTGTTTTACATGTACATAAAGCATTTTGTTTTACATGTATATAAAGCATTTTGTTTTACATGTATATAAAGCATTTTGTTTTACATGTATATAAAGCATTTTGTTTTACATGTATATAAAGCATTTTGTTTTACATGTATATAAAGCATTTTGTTTTACATGTACATAAAGCATTTTGTTTTACATGTATATAAAGCATTTTGTTTTACATGTACATAAAGCATTTTGTTTTACATGTATATAAAGCATTTTGTTTTACATGTATATAAAGCATTTTGTTTTACATGTATATAAAGCATTTTGTTTTACATGTACATAAAGCATTTTGTTTTACATGTACATAAAGCATTTTGTTTTACATGTATATAAAGCATTTTGTTTTACATGTAGATAAAGCATTTTGTTTTACATGTATATAAAGCATTTTGTTTTACATGTACATAAAGCATTTTGTTTTACATGTACATAAAGCATTTTGTTTTACATGTACATAAAGCATTTTGTTTTACATGTATATAAAGCATTTTGTTTTACATATATATACAAATGTATACATGTACATGCAAATTTATGTAGATAAAAGTGCACATGAAAATCTCTATTTATAATATACAGCAGGGTAGATAAAAATGCGTGTAACGTACGACTCGACGTTGTACTGAAATCGGAAGGAGGATGAAAGAGCGTTTACTCGGCTCATAAAGCGGTTAGAGTTACGACGAGTATCAGGTCGGTGCGTATGTCGAGCGTTCATACGCGTGTGCCTGCCGCGTGGAAAATCCAAGAAAGCCCAACGCACATCTCATTGAATCTTCTAGGATACTTGTAGGATACTTGTAGGATACTTCTAGGATACATTGATCCAACGATCTCAACGATATTATGATTGTTAATAAATCGTAGATAGATTTGTTTGATCCAGCCAGATTTGTCCCGAGGGCCCGAATTTTAATTCGATCTGTAAATAATTTATAATCGAGTAATATATATACTCGTACCTTTATGCAGTATACCTACGTTAAACAATGATAATTCATATGTACATGCGGGAAAATACGCGTTATTAAATTTTTTTATAGTGACTTTTTAATTAACGGTAAATGCCAATTTTGTTCGTATAAATGTGTAACTGTTTTGTTGGGATCGTATGTCATGCTGTATATATACAGCTAAACGCGTGTCTCGTGCACATAGCGTGTCAAAAACAAAACAGCAAAGTTTGTTATAGCGTGGTAAAACCAAACAGCAAATACACGCGTAGGATTCCTTTGCCTCGTAACATCGCTCATGTCACTCAAACTCTACACTGGCAGCTTTGCATTATGCTCGAGCTACTGCATTTAACACGCTATAGAGACAGAGAGAGAGAGAGAGGAAGATATTTTCGCTGTTGGGCAAAAGAGAAGAGTCAGCCTCGCTGCTGATACATATTCAGCTTCATAAACAAGTGGTGCGGTCTCGAGGGTTATGGAGTTGCTTTCACAAACACACGGTCATTATTTCGCATCGAAATAAATTTACCCGGTGTGAAGATCGATTTTTTCGGTATTGATTGAAGATTTCATCAATCATCCGCAAATATCGATCGCAAAACAATTAATCCTGTTCGATGCGCGGACTTTATCGCAGGAAATGTCGCCGATGCTGATAATCGAGCTTTTATTCGCCATCGATCGATCGAGCGATATTGATTTATGGTGATGCAACTTTTTTTTGCTTCTTTCGTTAAATACAAAACGGAAAAACTTGTGTATATTCGTACAAATGGTCGATACACTTCGCATACGTTACTCAAATTTTTTGATAAATTATAATCTTGTATTTTCGTTAATTATCTGCAATTTTTGTCGATTCATTTGCTCAGCTTTCTCTTCGAACGAATTTGTACGAATATACTTATGTATATTCGTACAAAAGTCCTTTGTGGTAATTCACGCATATTGCGCGATAAAAATATAAGCTGGATAAATGACGAACAAATTGATATATAATCAGACCGTGATTAGAATCAATAACACAAACAAATTGCGAATGATGATGAGATAATAAAAGTACATGTGACTTTTCGTTATAAAAATGCCAATTTGGTGATGGAAAATTATCAGCATAATGACAATTCAGAAAGAAATGTACGTAGAATTAATTTGATCGAGGAATAAAACGAGTCTAAAGTTTGCCGCGGTTCGATTATCGCGCGCGAGAGGATCGCGAGAGGAGGAAGGGTGGGTCGACGTTGTGGGAACGAGAAAATCGCATCGAGATGAGAACCCGATGCCAAAGCCCTCTCCCCCCCCTCTCTCTCTCGGCTTTTGTAAAACCGATGGATTTATTCGCGCCGGGGCACACGAGTAGGAGTGTGGAATCGAATTATTCACAGTTTTATTCCATTTAAGCACGCGCTGTTGTGTGTCACGGTCCCTTCGCCATTGGTAATGTTTTTCCGTACAGCGAGAAAGAAGGAGAGGAGAGATTTGCAAAAGTAGTAGATTTTGGTACAAACTGAGACGAGAGCGTGAAAAAAACGAAGAGAGAGAGAGAGAGAGGGAGATCGATCGATCGCGATTAAACTTATCGACCAATCGTCGTCGGTTCATCGACACGAGCGTATCCGTGACGAAGTTGTAGAATCTCGCGAGAGGCATGGAGGAGAGAGAGAGAGAAAGAGAAAGAACCCTTCCTGTAAAACCTCGCAAAAGAAAAAACGAAAAAATTCGAGAAGAAAATGAGAGAAAAAGAGTCGGTCGCGAACTTTTTTTTGACATTATTCCGCCCGATCCGAAGATCGAGCGAAGGAGGAGTAAAACAAAAAATAAATTAACAGCGTAACGCTCGCATCGTGCAAATTTTGTTTCTCACTCGATACATCTCGCATACGTTACTCAAATTATTCGATAAATTGTAATCCTGTATTTTCGTTAATTATCTGCAATTTTTGTCAATTTATTTGCTCAGCTTTCTGTCTGAACGAAATTTCGAAAAAACGTTATCCGCGTGAGCTACATCGCACTTTCGATATGTTTATTGTCGTCGATTTGTTCGTTTTGTCACTGGCTGTTTGCTTTTGGAGTACGCTAATTGCGACATCTATCATCGTATACCGCATTTCATTATCACATTCTAATTATTCTCGCGACATTTTTTCTCCAAAATTGATAGTAAATTTTGATTTTTGTTTAATTATTCATTTATAATCAACAAGTTTCAAAAAACAAAAACGTATAATATCAATGCGCTTGGTACCTTTTGCATGCCTGATATTTTTCGGATTTTTTTTTCACCGGAAAGAACGCGAAATTGACATTCCGTTTTTTTTTTTAATTACATCTTCGGAATATCTCTCATTCGAAAATTAGACCGATGTGGAAAAAATGAAAAACAAAGTTTCTATAAAATTCTGTGACAACATCGAAAGATGGGATTATTGCGTTGGTTTACGAATGGATAAACTCAATTTTTCGGTTACTCGTAGAAACGCCGATTCTCATAGGGATTCCTACTTTGAATCGTACGTTTATGTACACGGAAAATACTTTTTTCGTTTTTCAAAATGTGCCAAATTTTCCATTTAACCGCGAAACTCACGGTGCGCGCCGTTTGGAAGCCCGCCGCGACTGTATGGTTAAGAGAACATACGGTGTGTGCGGTGTATTACAGCGTGAGGTGGAGAAATAAATTAATAAGCGGACGAATTAATTACGCTGCGGCATGTAAGTGTTTATACATATGTAAGTATACACACGCGTATATACTGAAATATGTACAAATTATGTGAAGAGATACGTGTATATTTATATCATACGTAATGTCGAGAGAGCCCGTGTGCGGCGGTGCCTGCGGCACGATAGACGCCGTGTGTAGAACGATTAAGGCCTACCCTAATCAACGGGATAAAGATCTGAATGCGGGCTTTACCTCTCCTCGTAGCGTGTACCGCGTATTTGCATTTCGCGCATACGTACCATGCTCTCGCGTTCTCGTGATGGCGTATATATACTTCACTTATGTATATGTGTGTGTATACATATGTACATTTGTGTGTATATATGTATATATGCGATCTACCAAAGAACGATTTTGCCACAGTTGTTCCTAATGATCCAGCGGGTTTTCTCGCACTTGCTCGATTCTCGTGGGCTCTTTTACAATTTTACATCAGCGTTGTAAAAGTCGCTGCGGTGTCTCTTGAATATACACACCGGTTTATAGATATATACGCCATCTACGGACGTATATTTGTATGTATTGCGGAGAGGTAATTAATTAACGAAAGCAAAATATGTTTTTATATAAAAAAATAGTGTTTGATTTACGAGAAAATTCTATTTCAGTTCAGCACTTTTTCGTTGTAAAAAAATGATTGCAAATTCTGTAACAATTATCCGAGTAAATAATAATTTGGCACGATTGAATTTGCGACAATCGCATGTTCATTCGTGCTAAGAGATAATTAATTAACGAAGGCAAAATATGAACCTGCATCGGTAAAAATTCGTATCGATTCTAGTTTTATATAAAAAAATAGTGTTTGATTTACGAACAAATTCTATTTACCGATAAATATTCAATTGTTGCACTGGATGATGATTATTAAGCGCTGACCACAGCACTGTTTCGTTGTAAAAAAAATGATTGCAAATTCTGTAACAATTATCCGAGTAAATAATAATTTGGCACGATTGAATTTGCGACAATCGCATGTTTATTCGTGCTAAAAGATAATTAATTAACGAAGGCAAAATATGAACCTGCATCGGTAAAAATTCGTATCGATCCTAGTTTTTATATAAACATATAGTGTTTGATTTCCGAGAAAATTCTATTTCAAATTCAGCACTTTTTCGTTATAAAAAAATGATTCCAAATGCTCTAACAATTATCCGAGTAAATAATAATTTGGCACGATTGAATTTGCGACAATCGCATGTTTATTCGTGCTAAAAGATAATTAATTAACGAAGGCAAAATATGAACCTGCATCGGTAAAGATTCGTATCGATCCTAGTTTTTATATAAACATATAGTGTTTGATTTCCGAGAAAATTCTGTTTCAAATTCAGCACTTTTTCGTTGTAAAAAAAATGATTCCAAATGCTCGTGCTAAGAGATAATTAATTAACGAAAGCAAAATATGAACCTGCATCGGTAAGGATTCGTGTCGATCCTAGTTTTTATATAAAAAAATAGTGTTTGATTTCCGAGAAAATTCTATTTCAAATTCAGCACTTTTTCGTTGTAAAAAAAATGAATCCCAATGCTCTAACAATTATCCGAGTAAATAATAATTTGGCACGATTGAATTTGCGACAATCGCATGATTATTCATGTATAGAAAATGCCGGGGTTGTTTGTAATGTAATTCTCGAAAAATTGTTTACCAATTCGGAGCGATGCACACTCAACAGTGTTTAATAATGCTTTTGTCGGATAATTATCATGGAATTTAAAATCCCATTCCTTTACGCTCCGACATTGTTGGTATTGATGCTCAATAATCACCATTGGATGGACATTGGACGTGTATATATTTACCACGTATATGTATATATTTTTTTTATTTATGGCGAAAAGCATCCTATACACAGGCGTACAAAAGTCGAGCATAAATATACGAGAGATGCGATGTGATCGGTGCGAGTGCGGGCAGCTAATTCAATGGCACCAAACATGCACATTATTTGCATAATTACACAGCTCGATGAGCAAACTCCCGTTTCTATTTTCTTTTTCTTTTTCTCGCGCATCGAGAAGCCGCGCTCGTACACGAGTGTATACGCGAGTGCACGAGCAATTCGACGACTTCCATCTTTCTATTTTTCCACGCGCCTTGTTTCCGTGACGTCACAAACACGAGCGAGCATCCTCAAGGTCCCTGTTAGAACGCGAATTTCGATTTTTACGATCGGATGGATATTGAACATCGTAGTGAAAGAAAATCAAAATAGAAAACTGATAAATATAAGCACACGAGGGAAAATGATGGAATCACGTTTTACTCTTTTTCAAATAGTCTATTTTATATACGTACCATATAGAGGGCATTATTTCTTATTTTGATACATATATATGTATATTATATACGCGTGTGTGTCTGTGTGTGTGTGTGTGTACGATATCGGTACAAGAGACAGTCTCTCATCGCGCGGTAGGTAGAGCACGTTTCTACGTGAAATTCGATACAGTTTAGTCGGTTAATTCATCGGGTAGAACGAATGATTCGCTTCGCTCAGCTGGTTAAGAATACCGATGGACCGTAACAGATCATCTCACACCTTTTTTTTTTCCTTCGACGTACACACACACATATATACACATCCATCTTTCACACAAGCTGACGAATCTTCCGTCGTCCTTACGTGCTGTTTGTATTATCACTCGTTGAGAAACACACTGTGCTCGCTGGGTCTGCACGTTCCAACGACAAATACGTATAAATCCGTACTGAATAATATTACAAACAGAACGCCGACTCTCCGTTTAGTTAGCTTCTCAAATCGCTGAACGAACGTCGATAAAATTTGGCATCGCCATCGATCGAGAATCTCAAGGAAGGACACGTAACGCGACAGGCTATCTTGCAAAAAATGCAATTTTCCATCAATCGATTTTCAGGCACGGTTTTTTGAGATCAATACGCACTTTTGCGACTGAACTTTATTTTGCTTTTCGTTGTTACAGGCTGTGAATATTTTCCTCCGCGCAACAACCCTTTCTTTTGTTCTGCACCGTTGAATAAGCTTTTTCCCGATAATTTCTTACATGAAAAAAAAAAACTCTTCCGTCGCCCACGACATCTACCGGATATTTTGAAAATCGAACAGGTCGCATCCGAATGCGACGATAACCGCACTTTTCGCATTGAAATCTTGGAATCTTCACTCGCGTTCAGCGTTATATTTCATTAAACGAACAATTATTTTCACATTTCACAACATTGATATCGAAATAAGTCTCGTTGTTGTTGGTAATAATTTATCGATGTAATTATCGAAAGCAATGTATACACGTAATAATACGTATGGGCAGATGGAAAAGATAACGCAAGCCATGCACGTCTCGTTATTCAGTCAGAAAGGAAGAGGGTGGTGTATGATGATACATGTATATGCATATATGTGTGGTCCTCAAAGCGGAATCGAGTCTTCCGCGAGAGCCTCTTGGCTTACTTAATGCCAGTAATCATGCCCGTAAAGAAGTAATGTTTATACTGTACTCGGAACGGGCGTTCGTGCTCTGCATATATACATACATATGTATATAGTATGCATGTATTTTGAATTCTCCATATATATATATATATATCACGTGTACGTATAAATGTCATCTGTACATATATAAATGTCATCTGTACATATATAAATGTCATCTGTATGTATATATATATGGCATTGCTTCTGCACTTTATATATATATATAAAGTGTAGAAGCAATGCCAAGTGTATCACACAAGCTTCCACAGACGCACCTAGGCGGTACTGCCTTCGTTTCGTTCTCCGTGTGCGACCTTCCGGTGCATGTGAATTGTATACCCGAATGATTTGCCTAGGATGCCCAAGTCGTTTATACGTATTATACATCTCTCCGACAGCGACGAAAGGATGACGGATGAAATTTCATACCGCACTCGGTTTTTTTTAACCATACACTCGTTGAAATGAACGAGTACGCGCACATCTTCCTCTTCTCCCGGGTTTATTTTATTTATTTCATTTTTTTTCTTCTTCCTTTTTGTAGGAAACGTGGAAACCAAGAAAGGTTCCCGCACCCATGCACGTTACCCTCTCTGCATATCGTATGTGCATTGCACGCTGCGTATGCCGCAGTTTCTCACAACATTGACGCGGCACATTTGACAGCTTTGCTTTGACGGTTTTTTACTCGCTTGTTTCTGTTTTTTTTGTCAATATCGCTGTCGTTCAAGGTCGTTCGGATTTTATCGAAAGTTATCGAGATTTTTTGAAAAATTCGACCGTTCAACTTACATCCGCAGGTTTCTCAGGTTTTCTACATTGGGAAATGATGTTCGTTTTTACGTCGCTTCGCTTGTTGAGACAAAAATTTGTGTTTTCTTTGGAGGGAACGATGTTTTTTGAAAAATTGACCAATCAACTTACTTCCACAGCGTCGCCTTTCACGGAGGTTGGTTTCTCAGGTTTTCTACATTAGAAAATCATGTTTGAAAAATCATGTTTGAAAAATTTGTATTTTGTTTGGAGGGAAGGATGTTTTTTGAAAAATTGACCAATCTACTTACATCCGCAGCGTCACCTTTCACGGAGGTTGGTTTCTCAGGTTTTCTACATTAGAAAATGATGCTCGTTTTTATGTCGCTTCGCTTGTTGGACAAAAATTTGTATTTTCTTCGGAGGGAACGATGTTTTTTGAAAAATTGACCAATCAACTTGCATCCACAGTGTCGCCTTTCACAGAGGTTAGTTTCTCAGGTTTTCTACATTAGAAAATGATGCTCGTTTTTATGTCGCTTCGCTTGTTGATACAAAAATTTGTATTTTCTTTGGAGGGAACGATGTTTTGTGAAAAATTGACCAATCAACTTGCATCCACAGCGTCGCCTTTCACAGAGGTTGGTTTCTCAGGTTTTCTACATAAGAAAATGATGCTCGTTTTTATGTCGCTTCGCTTGTTGAGACAAAAATTTGTATTTTCTTTGGAGGGAACGATGTTTTTTGAAAAATTGACCAATCAACTTGCATCCACAGCGTCGCCTTTCACAGAGGCTAGTTTCTCAGGTTTTCTACATTGGAAAATGATGCTCGTTTTTATGTCGCTTCGCTTGTTGAGACAAAAATTTGTATTTTCTTTGGAGGGAACGATGTTTTGTGAAAAATTGACCAATCAACTTGCATCCACAGCGTCGCCTTTCACAGAGGTTGGTTTCTCAGGTTTTCTACATTAGAAAATCATGTTTGAAAAATTTGTGTTTTGTTTGGAGGTAACGATGTTTTTTGAAAAATTGACCAATCAAATTACATCCACAGCGTCGCCTTTCACAGAGGCTAGTTTCTCAGGTTTTCTACATTGGAAAATGATGCTCGTTTTTATGTCGCTTCGCTTGTTGAGACAAAAATTTGTATTTTCTTTGGAGGGAACGATGTTTTTTGAAAAATTGACCAATCAACCACTTTTCGCGAATATCTCGCGCTGGCTAAAACTAATTTCACGCTGATTGGTCGTGCCATTTTCGCGGGAGCGTCAATGGCACTTTCGAAGCGCTGAAAATCTCGCTGAATCGCGTTTGAATTCGAAAAAGGGTTGCGTCCGATATCGTGGGATAACATTTCATCCCGATGTCATGCCCGTCGTGGGATCGCGATGTGGAGAAAAGAACGGCGTAAACTATTCTCTCGCCCTTTATTTTTTCTTCTTAATTATCCCGCGGATGCTCAAAGTTTCAACAGAAGACACATGAAAAATCGCTTCTTCGACCGCAGATATATCCGTTTCGCCAGAGATCCCACGAGAACCGACAGAACCAAATCTCTCGCCGTCCTCGTCTTTATATTCCTCGTTCCTCATTCCTCATTCTCCGTTTTCGTTCCATCTTTTTTTTTTCACAAAGACAAAGTAAACACGCGGATGGAGAATCGAGTGCCGGCTGCATTCTCACGGGTACCATGGTTACGCGATATTTTCTTGTACAAAAAATATATCCGATCGTGATATTTCTCAAGTCGAAATTTGAAAATCGGTCGTCTTGATTCTCGATCGAACCTCGAGGACGACTAGACCGGTAACGCAAAGTATTTCCGGTAGCGATAAAATGCGTTTTAGGGTCTCTCGACGGTGTGTCTTTTCTCTCTCTCTCTCTCTCTCTCTCTCTCTCTGTCTCTTTTGTCGTTAGTTTGTACTTTCCCGTGACGTTACACACAAATTTGGGAAGAAAGAGAGACAAGCTGACGCGCGGAAAGGCGAATTCGATGACAATACGATTGTGCTGGTGTCCGACGAGGATGTGGTCAGTGCATTGTCCGTTGACTCGCCAATCCGTTTCATTGCGCATCTGGCTTTTGTGGCGTTCGCTCTTCTGTCAATACTTTTCACGAGCTCGCGCAACACGAGAGACCGCGCCGTGGGTCTGTATATTTTGTCAAAATTATATACACACGTATACACACACACACGCACGCACGCACACACACACACACACACACACACACACACACACACACACACACACACACACACACACACACACACACACACACACACACACACACACACACACACACACACACACACACACACACACACACACACACACACACACACACGTATAAATACACACATAATTGTCGATGAACGAGAAAAACTGTGTCGTTTTGTCACGTGCGTGATGCCCCGGACACTTTTTTCGTTTAACCGATTCACACGCTGCTTGCGAAACGTACGCATTCCTCCTGTTCGAAATCCTACGAACATTCCGTGTGTTTCGATACATGAAAAAAAAAAAAAAAAAATCTATCCGCGAAGAAAAATCATTTCGTAAGCGATTCCATGTTTTTTTTTTACGGTACATTTGCCGCGTTTTATAAGGAACTCTGGGACAAAGGAGGCGTTTCTTTTTTGCGGTGAATACAAGTTTTAATAATTTTTTTTAATTACCAAAGTATCCCGACATTTTTTCGACGATTTTCAGTTTTTTTTTTAATTTCTATTCTTCATTGATTCGCGTGACATTTCTCCCTGTCGTTGCACGTACGTACGAGGGTACTTCGCGTGGAATAATATTCCGACGTTTATTTTATTTTTTCACATTTAATGAATAAACGATTTTTAAAAAATCCGTATGAAAAGTCGTTTTGAAAAATTCTTGGACAAAGTATTCTTTTTTTTTTATTTTACTTCGTTTGCGTATAGTTTTGCCGTACATTGTCTGTGACAAAAGTCTGTAATTTCCGAACGTATTATGTATTACGTGTTTAATGTGCAATCATTTTTCGCCATGTATAACACGCTGGGTAGCATGGGCTGGAGCGAGGATAAAGCACTATTATTTCTGCCGTGGTTATGCATAATGACCAAAGTTTACATATATATGTGATACATTATCGTTCGCGGAAATGTTCCAACGGAGGAGAGTCGCTCGTGAAACGATATGTAGACCGAATCGGCAAATTAATAGTCAGCGACGATGAGCGTGCAGTACGTTAAACAAATTGACGGTTCGCAACGACGATGTAACGTACGAGATCCTTTTTTTTCTCTCTTCTCTTTATTTTCAAGAAAATCTTTTCCGACCTGCGAATTACACTGAGCCTAGAAGCGCATAAAACGTCGTAGAGCGATAACTCACGTGAATGTACGTGGCTTGATAAAGATTTCCTTGCGTCTGATTCGATCCAGTGAATACGATAAGTGTCGAATTTGTTCACGGTTGATTTTTCATTATTACTCAAATAACAGAGTTTTATAACTGATGAAATATACATATAGTGAAAATACGCGAATAAAGTGGAGGAGAAAAAAGAGAATTTGGGGAAGATTTTTTAAAATCGCTTTTCAGGGAGAAAAAAATGGCGAAAAATTATTGCACACTTTGAATACGGCCTGAATTTTCATTCGAGCGATCTACTCGCGAAAGGATATTGCAATGTGATCGGAAAAGGTTTTTCAAAATTCTTTTTCTAGTGTATAAGATGAGAAACGAATTTGCTCACGTTGTTATAATTAGCATCATTATTATGCAAACCCCACTCTTGTCGAGCATTATTCTCACATTATACGTGTCATTGCAAGTGCAATTTTTTTTTTAGCAACCCAGTGAATACGATAAGTATCGAATTTGTTCACGGTTGATTTTTCATTATTACTCAAATAACAGAGTTTTATAACTGATGAAATATACATATAGTGAAAATACGCGAATAAAGTGGAGGAGAAAAAAGAGAATTTGGGTACGATTTTTTAAAATCGCTTTTCAGGGAGAAAAAAATGGCGAAAAATTATTGCACACTTTGAATACGGCCTGAATTTTCATTCGAGCGATCTACTCGCGAAAGGATATTGCAATGTGATCGGAAAAGGTTTTTCAAAATTCTTTTTCTAGTGTATAAGATGAGAAACGAATTTGCTCACGTTGTTATAATTAGCATCATTATTATGCAAACCCCACTCTTGTCGAGCATTATTCTCACATTATACGTGTCATTGCAAGTGCAATTTTTTTTTTAGCAACCCAGTGAATACGATAAGTATCGAATTTGTTCACGGTTGATTTTTCATTATTACTCAAATAACAGAGTTTTATAACTGATGAAATATACATATAGTGAAAATACGCGAATAAAGTGGAGGAGAAAAAAGAGAATTTGGGTACGATTTTTTAAAATCGCTTTTCAGGGAGAAAAAAATGGCGAAAAATTATTGCACACTTTGAATACGGCCTGAATTTTCATTCGAGCGATCTACTCGCGAAAGGATATTGCAATGTGATCGGAAAAGGTTTTTCAAAATTCTTTTTCTAGTGTATAAGATGAGAAACGAATTTGCTCACGTTGTTATAATTAGCATCATTATTATGCAAACCCCACTCTTGTCGAGCATTATTCTCACATTATACGTGTCATTACAAGTGCAATTTTTTTTTTAGCAACCCAGTGAATACGATAAGTATCGAATTTGTTCACGGTTGATTTTTCATTATTACTCAAATAACAGAGTTTTATAACTGATGAAATATACATATAGTGAAAATACGCGAATAAAGTGGAGGAGAAAAAAAAGAATTTGGGAAAGATTTTTTAAAATCGCTTTTCAGGGAGAAAGAAATGGCGAAAAAATGGGAAAAATTGTTCTTGCATATATCGTTGGGCATAGCCAGAAAAGTGCATGAAAAAGGCAATAAAGAAAAGGGAGATATTGAAACAAAACCGTAACTCGCTCGGTTTTTTTTTCTTTTTTTTTCCCTCGTAGAGCAAACGGTTACGATCCTCGGCAATTCTCTTTGCGTGGGTTTCCGGAAAATAGCGAGTTCCACGGCCGCAGAACGCACTTATTATTAGGCTGCTCCGAAAGGCGGAAGCTTAATTGACGTGTGCTTATATACATGTATATCTCCAGCATATTACATGCCTTTGCCTCTTCTCCTCATTGGCCATTTCAAAAGTGCAACTCTTTTTCTTCCGAGTCGCCATTTTGCTCTCACAGATCGTTTTTTCTTTTTCTTTATATACTTTCCGACCTGTTCTCTCCGCGTTCTCCATCGCGGTTCATTGTTTCTTCTATTTGATGAGAAATACCGGTGAGGATTGCGCTGCGAAAGCCAGCATTACGCAAAGAGAAGAGATTCCGCGATATCTCATGCAGAGCAACCGCGTTTTCACGAGCTGCTCGTCAAGTTGTTCCTCTTAATTCATGAGTTTCGAGTGCATCGAGTATAAACAACGATGCGATACGATTACTCGCAACGATAATTAGATTTATTCATTCGCGAGTTAATTGCACCGATTAAAATGTCGAATTAATCAAGAACTTATCTTGATTAAATAACAAAGAACAAGGATTATCACCCAAGATTATCTGTGATCTGACGATTCCATTAAAATTATCGCGAATGATGTAATAAAAAAAGCACTAATGATCTTGTGGGAGTAGAGTCTCAACGAAACCGAAAAACAATGCGAATTTCGGGCATTTAGCGACGGTATCAAAATTTGAAAAGAGAAAAACAGCCACAGGAAAACAAAGCGGAGCACGACAATCTCGAATAAAATAACAACATCGAAACAGATTGACAATTGATGATTTTCATTATGAAAACTACGTCTGTCAAATTTTTTTAGAGTATTTTCAAAACGAACTGACGTGGCAATTTTCGGTTAGCATCAGATACGCGCGAGCCTCCTTTATATACCATTCGTCGCGAGAATTCACGTGCGAGAGAAGGCACCCAGCATGGTGAGACACCTAGCGGTCAGCCGGCGAGACATCGAGCTCCGGCATACGCGAGAGACCGTTTTTTCGCGTTTAGTCATCACCGCGTTGCACCAGACTCTCGTACAACTGAAAAATTGTCTCTCGACAATACGGAAAAGTCGTGATAATGAGAAAAAAAAAGAAAAATAGTCGTAACATCGCTAATACACTTTTTTATCGTTTTTTTGCGGCCCCCGCGCATCGAAAGATCGATCATCGAGTATACCGTCGCAAATAATACGTATACACTTTTATTTCTGGGTGGAATAGAGAAAATATTGCATCAGGATGAAAACTTTGACCATGACATTTGTGTAATAAATTATTCATACACGAAACATCCCACGTATATGCACACACACATATATGTTTTATTAATATATGCCCACATATAAAAATCTACAAGTTCCGTTGTACGACGAGTACTTTCGTCAAACCAAATGCTAGACGTACAGGCTATTTATTATAAATGATTAATGCATCTGTACAAAATGCTCCCTGCGTGCACGACACTTGTCCCTTAAGCATACACACATGTGGAACATTTCACACAACTCGGAATGCCTTGCTCAATGGATTTTGACGTTCGTTTATTATTTAATATCGTCGATACCTGTAATTCTCGTTTTTTCTCACTTTACGAAGATTTATCAGTGTCATCCTGATGTTCGAATGTATTTTTCTTACTCGCTGTTTGCTCGTGGTAAAAGCCATCGAGCAAAACGGGTCCTTCGAGAGTTATCAATGAAATGATATCACAGTCTGGGGAAAACTCGATTGACCAGAGGATCATGTGCGTCTGGAGTAATCTATACCTTCGAGGGTATAAATAGACGATAAGTCAGTTAATGACATGCTCGTTTACTTCTTGAAAACGACAGAGCAAAGAGGTATTGCGTGTATGGAGGATCACGAAGATCTTTCCAACGATTTTTCATATCTAAAAGTGTCAGATTTACTCGAGCTCAAAAACACTGCAGAGATCGCACACTGCGGAAGTTTCTGTGGGTTGTCCGAAGAATTATCATATTATTCGATATTAAATTTTCCGCAAACACATATTATTAATCTCGATAATAAAAAGAGTGAGGAAAGAATTCACTCTTGTTTCAACTTACGACGAGATTTTCGATGAAAAAAAAGCAAAAATCGAAACCATCGTCAGAGTTATCATTGACCGAGAAAATAAGACGTTCTCATCGCGAGATTCGGAAGCAGACGGGATCCCCAGACTCGCCCGTTGCGTGCGAATGATTGGAGGCGAAAAATAATTTAGCATCGTCAAAGAATCGGCAAGGAGGAACAAAAATCATGGTCCAGTTTGCGGCGAGCTGATGGTTTTTTCTTCTCTTTATTTTCATCGTGCGTCGGCGATAGTATCGAAATACAGTGGGAATTTTTGTTGAAATTGAAAAAAAAAAGAATTTTTTTTCAGTGCCCCATGCTAACGATTCACCGTCGCGTTTATTGCGATTTATTTGCCGAACAGATTTTATCATTTCCTCGCAAAGGTCGTCCTCCAAAGATTCTCACGTTAAACAATGCATGTCCACTTTGAAGTGAGCTGTAAACGCGTGCACGGGTTATCACTCGCGGACATATATATACATCGAAATGTACTCGCGTACGATACTCGCGTTTAAGAAGAGTCTTAATATCCGGATACAAGGTATTCGCAGGCACAATAGTACCGACCGTAAAGTCTGCAGAGTACCACAGGAAACTGTGGTACTCCGAGAGCCCACCAAAGCCGTTGAACATACACACGTGTATATTGTATGTATATACACATAGAAAATCCATAAGAGAATCTGTCGGGTGCGAACTGTAAGAGAGAAGAGATATACCCGGGCCTTACCTCTGCCCAGCGGCGACTTCTGCACACCGTAGACTCAAACTCGGCCGTAAACGACCGAAACGTTAATTTATAGCTCACCAGGCCGCAATGCCCGGTAATCTAATTAGTTTAACGACCGATAAAACATTCTTCGGCTTTTTCCTCGGTGTCCGGTCTAATAATGATTCCCTTTTTATTGGCTTTCTTCTTCTTTCGCGCGACATGCCGCAGAAAACGTGCTTGAATCGTTTGGGAAGCCTTACAGTTACACCGTCGGATTTGGCATTCGCGATAATGTCCGATTTACCAATGTTGCTCAGCCAAAATGTAAATCTCGAATTGCGAATTTGTTTCATTGATTTCTTTCGTCTATCCACGTAAAGTTTACATGATATCATCGTTCGGGTGTTGAAAAGGGAACACAAAAGTGTGAAGAAACGTTACCGGAAGGTGCAAAAGAAAAAAAAAGAGGAAAAACTCCCTTCCAGGTGGCTGACTGATGATTTTCTAATTGCGGCAAGGCTGCATCTGGAGAAAATTGCGATTCAAGGTGACAAAACGTGAATCTCGAATTGCGAATTTGTTTCATTGATTTCTTTCGTCTATCCACGTAAAGTTTACATGATATCATCGTTCAGGTGGTAAAAAGGGAACACCTGAAAAATACCGAAAAAGTTTGAGACCCACGAGCGTGTCGAGGCGGAAAGAAAAGTGTGAAGAAACGTTTTCGGAAGGTGCAAAAGAAAAAAAAAAGAGGAAAAACTGCCTTCCAGGTGGCTGACTGATGATTTTCTAATTGCGGCAAGGCTGCATCTGGAGAAAATTGCGATTCAAGGTGACAAAACGTGAATCTCGAATTGCGAATTTGTTTCATTGATTCCTTTCGTCTATCCACGTAAAGTTTACATGATATCATCGTTCGGGTGTTGAAAAGGGAACACCTGAAAAATACCGAAAAAGTTTGAGACCCCGAGCGTGTCGAGGCGGAAATAAAAGTGTGAAGAAACGTTTTCGGAAGGTGCAAAAGAAAAAAAAAGAGGAAAAACTGCCTTCCAGGTGGCTGACTGATGATTTTCTAATTGCGGCAAGGCTGCATCTGGAGAAAATTGCGATTCAAGGTGACAAAACGTGAATCTCGAATTGCGAATTTGTTTCATTGATTCCTTTCGTCTATCCACGTAAAGTTTACATGATATCATCGTTCAGGTGGTAAAAAGGGAACACCTGAAAAATACCGAAAAAGTTTGAGACCCACGAGCGTGTCGAGGCGGAAATAAAAGTGTGAAGAAACGTTTTCGGAAGGTGCAAAAGAAAAAAAAAGAGGAAAAACTGCCTTCCAGTTGGCTGACTGATGATTTTCTAATTGCGGCAAGGCTGCATCTGGAGAAAATTGCGATTCAAGGTGACAAAACGTGAATCTCGAATTGCGAATTTGTTTCATTGATTCCTTTCGTCTATCCACGTAAAGTTTACATGATATCATCGTTCAGGTGGTAAAAAGGGAACACCTGAAAAATACCGAAAAAGTTTGAGACCCACGAGCGTGTCGAGGCGGAAATAAAAGTGTGAAGAAACGTTTTCGGAAGGTGCAAAAGAAAAAAAAAGAGGAAAAACTGCCTTCCAGTTGGCTGACTGATGATTTTCTAATTGCGGCAAGGCTGCATCTGGAGAAAATTGCGATTCAAGGTGACAAAACGTGAATCTCGAATTGCGAATTTGTTTCATTGATTCCTTTCGTCTATCCACGTAAAGTTTACATGATATCATCGTTCGGGTGTTGAAAAGGGAACACCTGAAAAATACCGAAAAAGTTTGAGACCCGCGAGCGTGTCGAGGCGGAAATAAAAGTGTGAAGAAACGTTTTCGGAAGGTGCAAAAGAAAAAAAAAGAGGAAAAACTCCCTTCCAGGTGGCTGACTGATGATTTTCTAATTGCCGCAAGGCCGAAAGCGATGAGTTGCCACTTTCTTCCTCCATTTGGCGCGATACGCGTGCTCTCAGGATTTCACGAAATCGTCAATAACAAATTCTGCAGCAAATTTTTCACAAACCCAAAGCTTTTTTCCTCTATCAACATGAAATTTGAAAAAACATATTTCTCCGCCGCAAAATCAGAGAACCACAAGAGCGCGATAATACCGACGGACAGTCGACAATCAAAACTCCTCATTTTTTCTGTAAAAATTCGCGCTGCAACCTACGAGCCAACATTACCTAACATTCTCGCAAAACGCCGCGGCACTTTTGCCACGTCCAAGGTCATTACCGACAGCAACAAATTTGACGATCCACCAAGCTGCTTGACGAAAAAAAAAATGGATGAAATAAAAAAAACGTCCCTCAAACGTCCCTCTCGTTCGTGCTGCAAATGTCACGTCGCAAGAGCTTTCGAGATAATCCTTCGTCCGCGTGTATTTTACAGCGCGAGAATCTCTCTAGTTAACGGTATTTGATACTCGTTTATATTATATATACTTTTATGTCAGCATCCAGTGTTGCATGTTGTATATATATCGCGGCGCCTTTACCAAACGCCCATCACGAGATTTAGAAATAATTAATGCAAATTACATACGTCCGAGCTACTGGTTATGCAGATGTATATCTATACATATATACGCAGCGCTGTAATAATACGACTGCTGCCTGAGAAATATGATATACGCTCGGATCTTTGTGTATACAGTAGAATTGTACAAGTTTTCAAAATCCTGTATGGCTTTGAACAGCTCGGGAGTTCGGTATTGTGATGACGGTATAAATAAATGTAGTACACACCCGCAAAAAAACACACACACACAGGCACACACGTTTATATATATATCCGAAGCTTTCAGCGAGATTCCACAACGTTTAAATTTCAATTCCAATAAAATAAAACGGTGTGGCGATGTATACCACTCGAAAGAATTTTTCAACGTGCCACCGTGACTATTCAAATAACAGGAAATCGATGTAACATAAAAATTTTATGTTACCAGTTTCGCCGAGGATTTTAACGTCCCTTTTGAATTTCTATAAACTTTAACGATCCAAATTACCCGGCCGTATCGTCCAATAACAAATAATAACAAGTCGACATTCGGCCATGACTTCCCTTTTCCCCACAAATTGCATCGATTGCGAGAGCGTCGCGTACGTGGTCTTTTTTTCTTCCTACGATTACAAACACTGCTCGTAATGCGCATACAACGACGGACGTCATTTTTTCCTACGCAAATACCGCACTTTAGCGCGAAGCACCGACGTTACTGTTGCAACTCGCGCATTCACGATAAAAATCCTGCAGACAATCCGCACAGTTTGGTCCTTGTTTTCGCTCCTCTTCGTCGCTCGTTTCCGGTCTTGTTCATCTCGGTTTTGCAATGTTTCACAAGTACCTGCCAAACGAGAACAAATGTCCCGCAATCGTACTCGCATATTTCGCCCTTTTTATGACGCGAGCGATCTTCGAGCTTTTCAATAATGACGATTCGCGAAGAGGAAGATCGAAGATCAGGTATATTCGAGTGTAAATGTATGTCAAAGGCACCGAGGATCGACGAAACTGTAAGAGAGAGAGGGAGAGAGAAAAAGGGATGGCAAGAAAAAAGCCTGAATCACCGAAATATTGTACCCTATATATTTCATATCTCTGCGCTTCTTCTCTCTCTCTCTCTCTCTCTCTCTCTCTGCATGCCTCCACCAGGCTATCCTATATAATTACGAGTAACTCAGACACATTTGCGTTGATCCGACACCTTAAAGATAGCATTTAGCGGCCCCTTTCATCTCAGCGGCAAACAAACCAATTTATACCGTAGGCCGCTTTGTGCCCGCTCAAGAGGCGTGGCACCTCTCTTGTACTTTTGCTCTCTCTCTCTCTCTCTCTCTCTCATTCTCGCGCCTGATATTTTTCGATCCCCGAACTACGGAAGACAGAGTGAGAAATGTTTCTTCTATCTTTAACAGGTAGTGTATACACGCGTCTGTAGCATCGAAAAACCCTCGTGTATTTCACACATGCTCGCATCGTCCAATGTGTATCTGTATACAGATATCACTTACAAAGGTGTGAGAGCTAGAGAAGAACATCACTCCTGTCGGGAGCTTTGTAGATTATCCACACGATTTTAAACATTGACTTTACGCCTGTGTGAACATACATGCCTGTATACATCCCGTGTATGGGCGAGACTCGATTCTATAACGCCTTTTCATCGTCGATTCCAAAAGCGTTTCGCGCAAAATCATTTCGCACATGTCGCGGAGGATTGATGCGACAGCGGAAGCTGCGTGAGCGGGCTCCAGCGTTGCTGCAGGTGCTTTTCTTTTCAAAGACAAATAAAAGATAAATGAATAGATAGAATAACATCCGATAGTTTCGTTCTTTTAGAGAATCATTGAAAACTGGAGAAGAGGAATACAGGTAGAAAGTGAATTTTTATCCCGACCGAGTTTTCCACCCATAAACGATACGCAAGAGCAGCATCTTTACAAGTTGGGGACAGTTTTAAAGATCGCACATGTCGCGGAAGATTAATACAACGGCGGAAGCTGCGTGAGCGGGCTCCAGCGTTGCTACAGGTGCTTTTCTTTTCAAAGACAGATGAATATATAGAATAACATCTGATAGCTTACAATTTTCAGAGAAATCAAGAATTTCGTTCTTTTGAAGAATCATTGAAAACTGGAGATGAGAAATACAGGTAGGACGTGAATTTTTATCCCGACCGAGTTTTCCACCCATAAACGATATGCAAGAGCAGCATCTTTGCAAGTTGGGGACAGTTTCAAAGATCGCACATGTCGCGGAGGATTGATGCAACAGCGGAAGCTGCGTGAGCGGGCTCCAGCGTTGCTACAGGTGCTTTTCTTTTCAAAGACAAATAAAAGATAAATGAATAGATAGAATAACATCCGATAGTTTCGTTCTTTTAGAGAATCATTGAAAACTGGAGAAGAACAGTAGAAAGTGCATTTTTATCCCGACAGAGTTTTCCACCCATAAACGATACGCAAGAGCAGCATCTTTACAAGTTGGGGATAGTTTCAAAGATCGCACATGTCACGGAGGATTAATGCAACAGCGGAAGCTGCGTGAGCGGGCTCCAGCCTTGCTACAGGTGCTTTTCTTTTCAAAGACAAATGAAAGATAAATGAATAGATAGAATAACATCCGATAGTTTCGTTCTTTTAGAGAATCATTGAAAACTGGAGAAGAACAGTAGAAAGTGAATTTTTATCCCGACAGAGTTTTCCACCCATAAACGATATGCAAGAGCAGCATCTTCACAAGTTGGGCACAGTTTCAAAGATCGCTATATACGTGAAGACATTGAATATCCACGTACATATCCGTATATCGATCAATATGGTCGTTTCCCACATCTTTGTTTCCCATTTCCGTCCCACGATCGATCGACGTCGGATGTCGGAACCGCATATTCATCAGTGGTCCGTAACGCACAATTGTCAACGTCAATAGTTATCGCAATTTGTACCCTCGTGTCTCGTGTCACGTAAAATGTTCATTCGTCGCATCGACAACTGTCGCGAGTCCGCCGCTACTTCCGTCTGGGACGCCGCGACCATCTGGAAACTCGACCATCTTCCATTGTGCCACTCATAATTCCCACAATCGACAATGAACGTTTACGTGAATAACACTTTTTTCGCCAACTAGATTCACGTTATTTCGCTCACTCGCGTAGTTAAAAAAATATGAAATAACAAATTCCCGGCGATCTCGCTGGGATCGGAGGGTTTACGAAACGAACCATGCACTGTTCCAACCCTCTGGCTCGATTATTATCCAGCAGCGAAGATGGCAGGGGTCTGTACGATGTTTTTCAATGCAGAAGCGCGCTCTTGCACCCCCTCCGGAACACAAACAGTACCGAACGAAACCCAAAGTGGGTTCGCCCTTGTCGACCCACTCGGGTGATCCGTGTTAGGCAATTTACCGATAATCATTGACGCAGTAACGACCCGTGTAGAAATTTGATCTGGACGTCCCGACTTTAGACCGGGCCCTGGTCTGGATTTCCTTGGTTTGGCCTGGTCTTAGTTTTTTGGTAGGGGCCTGGTAAGGGGCAAATAGGGAAAATCGGGCGATTCTCGTCAATATTTCCATGTCAGAAAATGCTCATGGCCTGGTCGGGATTTCCATGAATACAATTCTGAGTTCTGAGTCATATACATATACTCCCGATATGCTCGCCTTCGTTGCGCCTAACGCGCAACATTCGTTGGTAAGGCAGTGCGACAAGGGAAAAATAGAATTTAAAATATGATCTTGCTTACATTTGAATGTTATGTTTCAATTTATTCCGTGTGCTCTACTTCCTTATTTCCCTACACAAATGTGTATGATTTCATATTAAGTCTCAGGTCGGATTCCAACCGGGCTGTGGCATGGAATGACATTTGAAAACCAAGTAAGGGCCATGGCTGGGCATGGCTATTTCCCGGCTTACTGTTCTGAGCGGGTGCTGATCAGGCCCTGGTCATTTCCCGATTATTTCCCGGTGTATGGAAATCAAACCAGGCCCTGACTTATTACCCGTTACATTGCTAGCCGGATCCCGGCCTGGCTAGCCTGGCTATGCCCCGATATCAAATCGGGAAAGCCAGTACTGGGCCTGACTTGTTCCCGATCAAAATTTCTACACGGGGACATGGAGTGACGGAATATTTGTGTATGTAAAACGGCAGAGGGATGGACCGACGCGCGTGATGCTGGGAAAGCCCGTAGAGCCAAGGTATCCTTTGCGCCGCGTTTACGTCATCAGAGGGTTCCAGTAAAAGTGTGCAAACCGACGTACCAATCGTAACTCCCCGAGTTGGATGTTGGCGCTACGACTTTGCCGATCTTTGCTTCCCCATCTCGCCGATTCTAGAAGGAATATCCATTTGACCTTCGTCCTGTGTCCGCCTTATCACTCGTCACACATCGTCCGAAAACCCACGCGCGTTTGTAGCCACGAATGTGTATGCAAACGAAACATATGATGCATCACTGGCACAAAAACACTTAGACTTTTGAAAAGGAAGGAGAAGAAGGTGAAGAAGAAGCAGCAGAAGGGCCACCCCGCATTTAAGTAAAGTGGCACGTTATACACGAAGGCATTCCTGGCTCGGAAGTATATCTTGTACGAGGCGGCAGCAGCACGGCGAAAGTATTTTTTTCGCGTTGTTCGCCATTCACCGCAGTGTCCGACCAAACCAGAGCTGCTCCCTGTTTCCCTCCTCCATACTCTCTCGCATGGTAATTTAATAAAAGAGGATAAAGTCCGGACTGGAAGAAACATTTTCTCATCATTGTTTGCCCTCTTGTTAAGCTTCGATCTATAAGCGTCGTCCGCGTCTTGTCAACATCGGAACGTACTTATCATTGATGGAGTTTTGATCGAAGGAATATTGTCATTGCATTTTTGCGCTGGATTCATCGATGTCAAAGGTTTCATGCTGGAATCGTGTTGAGAAACGAGTTGTGATCTTGTGATCTACGTTACTGTGATATTAAGGTAGTTCTATCGTTAGATTCAAATCGAGAAATTGTTTTGCAGTTTTTCTCACATACAAAATGGTTCGCGGGCTTGAGTTAAATAAGAAAAGTTGTTGCAAATCGACTAAAGAACAGCATACTCCAAATTCACGGTCATCCCAGGTGATATGTGCTTGCTCTATAATTACAAAAATTGCGAAAAAAATTTTCTCAAGATTTTTTTGGAAAACTCAAGAAATCTTCTTTGATGTTGCATAAAAATGTATGCAAAGTTTTAGAAGGCTTCACCACGTAGAAGCCAAGATATTCATTGAGGAAAATACAACTTTTAACACGCGCTCTTACGAGAGACTACCGAAAATTGTGGTTTTTACCAATAAATATCTCAACTTCCACGTGGTAAAACCTTCCAAAATTTATTACACACGTATATATGACATCAAAGAATACGTATTCAAATTTTCAACAAAATCTTAAGAAAACGATAAAACGATAGAACTACCTTAACAGTGTCCCTGTTAATCCTGTTAACTCCCAGGTACTGCACTGCCCAGGTACATTATAAGAACTAAAAAAAAGTAAGAAATTGTCGCACCAGGCGATCTGTACGAATGTCATCGGAATATTCGATTAATCAAAGGTGCATTGAGTGATTACAGACTCTGGACCACGTTCTGAGGAAAGCTGATCGGCTGTATTTTTTTATGAATTCTTGATGGATTTTAAATGGATGGAATGAAATTTTGGAATTATTCAAAAACTCTGAGGGGAATTCCAGAATTCCATTACTTACCGCTAAAAAAATTTTGAAAAATCGTCAAAGTAACTTTATCCCGAAGGTCGCCCAGAATCAGCCTGGGCTGTATCATCGACTGCCACTGCGGCGACGTTGAACAAATATTATTTTTACCGTGAGACGAATGCCAAGCTGCATCGCTTGGTAATTACGAACAAGTTAACTTTGTTCGTAAACGAATTTTGGAAAAGTATTTTGAAAAAAACGAAAAGTGCACCATGTTCGAGTTTACATACCGCTATTATTTCGTTTTTCCGATTCATTCAGTGTACAACGAATGTTTATACCTCACGGATGGAAAATGGCGTCGTGATTCCGGTTTAAAGTCGCACGTTTTCCGAGGATTTCAACGACATGTCGCGTTTTTTTTTAGCATTTTATTCGCGTGAAAAAACTTTGCGTTTTCGCGCCGTCATTTCATGCCCAAGTCAATTCGCGTTGAGCTTACTTATCGTGGACCGTCGAACGCCCCTTTTCAACGGATCTCCCTTGTGAGCTGCTTTTTCTTTCCCTCTCCTCTGCTCTTTCTGAAAAGGGATCGACGATACTCGGTGTCTTCCCGCAAAGATGCTGCCGTGAGGCACTCTTAAACGAGGAAGCGTCTATCGTCGATAGACGAACAGAGAGAGAGAGAGAGAGAGAGAGAGAAAGAGAGAAGGAGAAAAATGAAAAAAATAAAAATTGTAAAAAGGACGAGGTCGGACTTTAACGGCCCGAACGAGCCGTCGGTTTCGCGCCCGCGAAACGCCTTTCTTCTTCGCCGACGCTACTACCCATCTTCCAGGCTCTGCTCTCTATCTTTTCTTCTATCTCCCTCTCTCTCTCTCTCTCTCTCTCTCTCTCTCTCTCTCTCTCCCTCTCTCTCTCTCTCTCTTTCTCTCTCTCTCTCTCCCGTGTCGTCTCGCGTGAACGAGAGTATATATAAGCAAGAGAAAAGATGCGCTGGGTCCGCGGTTTACGATGCCTACGGAATCCTTGAAATATCTTCGAGCCCTGTGGCTCCCTCTCTCTCTCTCTCTTTTACACACATTCTCGTTCTCTCCGTCTCTCTTATTACGCGAGTGCCGCGGTGTATGTATTTGTGCATGCCCTCGCGAGAAGCTCGACTCTCGGAGACGCTGCTGAGCAAAAATCGCACACGAGTTCCTCCTTTGCCGTTTTCTCGCTATCGAACTCTCCCACTTGCGCGAGCGCCAAACGTATTATATATAGGGCGGTCGTTAAGCCGCCTTCTTCCACGTCCTTTTATTCTCCACCATCTTCCCATCCCTTTCGTCGCGAACGATATAACCAGAGCTCGTGAAATAACCCCCTCGCGAGAAATACTATACATATATATATATATCTACATACACACGTACTGTACATGTATATAACTTCAAACGGGAACGATAATATATGGCGCGGAAAAGGAGACGTTTGGTGCGAATTTACGAGGAAAATAGACCCGATCCGAATCAATTTATTTTCCCGTCGCGCGGTAAAAGGACAAGACCACCATTTTCGTTCAATCGGATTTTGAAAAATCAAGTACAAATGGCGTAGTAATAATCGATTTTTACCGATTTTATTTTTTTTATTATATACATATATACATATAAACAATAACGATAAAATAACTCGAGTCGACTGACTGTTGCGAGACTGCTACCTCAATTCGCAAAGCCTCGTCCATCTCGCTGTTGCCTCGACCTCGATCCTACGAAGGAAAAATTCGCGCTGTCAAAGTCGCGAAGGCGAAAATGACAAGCAGTTGGCGAAACGCGCGAGCCATAAACCCGTAAAACACCGTGTTGTAAAGGAATTTTGATTTTTCTCAACGAACACCGCGAGATAAAACCCGTCGCGATGATTAAAGTCGTGTTATCTCGAAATTTCGCGTTTTTTTACATTCGTAAATAAAAACAATTTCAACGTCGTTATATCTGACGAGTTCTAGTTGACGATGATCGAGAAAAATTCTTTTCAAAAATCGCTGAACACGCGAAAGACGAACACATAAAATATGAAAATATGAAAACCGAAGATATATTAATTCGAAGAGTGCTTGTTTTTGAAATTAGCGCGGTTATTTTGCCGTTCCGTTGGCAAATTGTGTACGATTTTTTGATTGCCTCTTCCGCATTACCAAAGAGGTAAAAAACCAAAGAGGTAAAAAAACACGTGTTTGACACGATGATGACGTTGAAATATTTACCAAATAAGAACGAGTGTGTATTCCTCGAGATAATTTTACGGTTTTATTCACGTGTCACATGTATTATACACACTGTATACATATTTATGTAAAACTAGCAGCACCGATGTGGAAAAGCAGTTGCCACGCAACGTCTTCATCGCGTATTACCCACGTTCTATATTCCGTAAATCATTTTCCAACATCTGATCGAGTTGAAGATTGTTTCGAGAAAAGATTCGACGAGGTTTTGTACAGAAATTACAGCGATCATGGCGCAAGTCGCAATGCCCTTTTTTCAGCGAATTTTCGTCTCGCTTTGCAGAATTTTCCTCCATCGTACAATTCTACCGACACATCGTTAACGAATTTTCGTTATTTCAACGGTAAATCAATCAGAATCTTTAAAAAAAAAATGCCAGGCGACTGGAAATAAAATAAAGCCCCTTCCGAGCCTCGAAATTTCGAAACTTTTGCCCAAGTCATTTTCGCGATTACGCCACAACTATGTATACTCCAGTCGGGAGGAACATGTGTTGAAAAACTTGAGCAAGTATCGAATAAAAAAAACACGCGGTGCGCGACCCCAAAACACACATTTCGTATGATATTTTTCTGTTACAAAAATGAAAAAAATATATTTATGAGAATTTCTCATACCGTTTCGAATATAAAACGATTTGCGTAACTGAAAAACAAAGTCGAACGAGAAAATAATAAAAACCTTGAGATAATTATATTTTTAGAACGTTGACGTCAAAATGTGTATAAACATATACATGTACAGAGAGAGAGAGAAAGAGAGAGAGAGAGAGAGAGGGAGTTGGAAGGTAAGTAGGGTAAAAATCCATATTATGTATATGAAGAACATGAATATTGGATACACAAAATAACGGCTGTGCGTATTCCAAGGGGAATACCGACGTTTCACCAACAATCAACATACACACATACAACATTCGTTATCTTCCGCTTCGCTGTCGTACAACGACGTTTTGTACAGATGTTCAAACAGAGCGCGAGTCTCGTTTCACCCTGAAACATCAGCCCTTCCTTGTTTCTCGCGTCTTGCCTTCGACCACATTACAGCTCGTTCCACGATCGTGGAAATTACACTTTGAAGAAGAAAAAAAACGAAGCGAGAGAGAGAGAGAGAGAGAGAGAGAGGGTGGATGAGACGAGAGCTAGGTTAAAAGAAAAGGAAAGAGCAAGAGAGAGAGAAAGGAAAACCATGCAGAGAAGAAAAGAAGCGACTAGGGGTGTAAAAAGAACGGGCCCTACTTCTGGTATCCCGCCGTGAGATGGCACAGGTGTAACGTGTCATTAGCGAGGGCGACCTCGACGCCCACAGAACAAACAGATTGTTTGCCATGTTGCGTCTGACACACCTAACGCCTAACCTCGATATATATATGTGTATATGTATAGAAAAGTAGAAATCGGTCTGGCAAAAACTCGTTGAACAAAAGAAAGCCGACTAATTCGTAACAGATCCTCGTGATCAATTGTTGCACCAAGAAAAGACCAGGTAAACTCTCATCTCGGAGAGAGGAAAAAAAAGAGAGCAACGCGACGGAGGCTGAAGGCATACAGGATGGCCCGGAACTGAGAGTCAATAATTTGAAATTAGATTCAGCGTGAAATTCCAAGTCGAAAAGTCTCGAGGCACTGTTTCCCATCGGACGAATCTCTTTCGAGTTTTTAATTACGCATCTTCGCAACGGATAAAGCCAACAAAAATATCTTGGAGCAAGAATTCCATTTCGGACTTTTATTCGCGGTTTTCAAATGTTTTACATTGAATTTTGGAAAATTTATGACAATTTTCACCACAAAATCGAAAAAATCACTGACTTTTTCAATATCGTCAGATCGATGTGATCGGTAACTTCGATACGACTGTTTTCGTTTTCACAGGCTTGCTAGATTTTCGCAGCATCACGAGATACGCGAGATTCTTATTCCAAGATACTCGTTCGATGAAAAAAGCCGCTTGCCGCTTTGTTAGAGGCTAATTTTGAGACACCCTGTATATATAGTGTGTAAAAGGTGCATCCATAATTTGTACGTAATGTAACACTCCGGTATCACGATTATTTGCAGTTGTGGAAGATGGAAAAAGCGCGATGAACGTCTCTCGATTTTCACGTACGTCATAACGTGTCGTGGCAGAAACGATGAATTTCCCGCCACGATGATTTCGAAAACAATTAACTTATAGCATGAATATATGTACGTATATTTGTATAAAGCACGTGCCGTTACGGGAGTACGCGTTGAAACGCGTATTATACATAATTGATGTTCGTTGGGACATAATTTTGCCCACATGTCAGACGATATTGTGTGTACACACATTGTGAATGAACCACTTTATGATATATCTTTTATCACGCGACACGGATAATATCGAGCATAAACAAATGATCACGACAGCGCGTATAACGCGCTCGCGTCGCACGAGAACGTAACTTTCCTCCATCGTCATATTTATTTTTTACCATTTTGTTTATAGTAATATACGTTGCGGGCTAAAACGGGGAAAATTTTCGAAAAAAATATCGTTCGTTGCAACACGATTAATCTTGTTTTTATCGCGTCGTGAATGAACGATTGACGTGTCGAGAAAAAGGAGCGATTTTATCGGGAGAAGTGTGAATAAATTTAAACAGAATTTTTTTGCAAAAAAAAAAAGATAACCGGTGCCGATGAGAATTGTCGTAAGAGAATTTTGAATCTATTTGAAAAACGTTGACCGATGATCGATCGTGATAAGAGATAGGAGCTGTTGGATATTGACGTGGCGAATTAGTACGTGTTATGCTGTCACGCTTTCATGACGTCTCGCGTACAGCTGATTCGTTGGACCAGCACAAACATTCGATGTAAAGAGATGCTCGTGCGTCCGAGATCCGAGCACATGAGATCGTTATAAACAATCCCCTGTGAGAGATAAGCTCGTTTAATGTCGGATACGTTTTACACGGTAACGCAAGCGAGCGTTTCGTGGATATTTTTTATTTCTCTAAATTATACGTTTAGTATTTAGCGCATACATACAAAGATTTTCAAATCCTACTTTATTACGCTTTTGCACGTCATAACGCATTCCGCGCACGGCGGATACTACACGCGTATGTCTATGTATGTATTTACAACCAACAATTTTACACCGCATTTCGATGTAATATTAATGAAAAGAATTCCAGACGATGAAAAAAAAACGAAATAATTGGATGCAATTTGCATAATCAAAGAATCTCGAGGAATCACCGCGTCTTTTCTCTTTAAATTTGCAAATACGAAAATGATAATTGATTTTCACGTGTTATTCTGTAGATATGTACTCGCGTGTTGCATGACATCAATTGTTCCGATTTTTCAACGTTGCATGAAATTGATGTCAGATTTTCGAGTGACATTTCGTAGGGTGATCAAGACAGTCGTATATGTAGCAATCGATCGGTTTAAATAGACGTTTAGTCGCTTAATTTCTCTTTAAATTTGCAAATACGAAAATGATAATTGATTTTCACGTGTTATTCTGTAGATATGTACTCGCGTGTTGCATTCCATCAATTGTTCCGATTTTTCAACGTTGCATGAAATTGATGTCAGATTTTCAAGTGACATTTCCTAGGGTGATCAAGACAGTCGTACACCCAGAGAAAAGATCTATTATGATTGAATAGATTCGTCTATTCAATCTTCATTTATTACAATTAAATAGATTTTTTGTTGGATCAAATAAATTTTTATTTGATTTGATTTGCCTATGTATTCGCTTCTAACATATATATTTATTTAACATTGAGATATACTTAATCACTAACTTACACGAATATAAATGATACTATAAGAAATATTTTTCGTATAGTGCATGAATGCTGATATCAGGTTTTATTTGAAGATAATAGATTTTTTTCTGGGTGTATATGCAGCAATCGATCGGTTTAAATAGACGTTTAGTCGCTTAATTTCTCTTTAAATTTGCAAATACGAAAATGATAATTGATTTTCACGTGTTATTCTGTAGATATGTACTCGCGTGATGCAATCCATCAATTGTTCCGATTTTTCAACGTTGCATGAAATTGATGTCAGATTTTCGAGTGACATTTCCTAGGGTGATCAAGACAGTCGTATATGTAGCAATCGATCGGTTTAAAAAGACGTTTAGTCGCTTAATTTCTCTTTAAATTTGCAAATACGAAAATGATAATTGATTTTCACGTGTTATTCTATAGATATGTACTCGCGTGTTGCATTCCATCGATCGTTCCGATTTTTCAACGGCGGTTATTTCTTCTGATTTTTCAACGTTGCACGAAATTGATGTCAGATTTTCAAGTGACATTTCGTAGGGCGACCAAGACAGTTGTACATGTAGCAATCGATCGGTTTAATGCACAGACGTTTACCCGCTTAATGTCGGGCTTGGTGTATTATCGATTAAATGGCTTTACTGCCAACGAGATGTACTTAATGTAAAATTAGACGTCGTAAAACGGTCGGAGTTATTGATGATTTCATCCATAAAAACATGAAAATAAAACGTTCGAGTTTATTTTCATCATTTATTATCGTTATTATTATTTTATATCAGCGAGCGTCGATATTTTCGTCGATAATGTGATTATCGATAAAAACTGTAGAAAAAAACCAACGAATTTAAAGAGCGTTGCATAATTCCATATTGACGAATAATTTGTTTTTAAACAGCAGTACCAATATTGGCATAGGACACAGAAACGTAACTATTTTTATTAATTTTAATTGAATCGAGGAATGAGATTGCACGTCAGTGCGTGTTTCGCATCTCCGTGACACACTGCCTGGAGGCTTTAACGCGTGAGGAATAAAAAAAAATGTAACTTTCCGATCGAAAAAGCTCTCGGGTAACTCAAACATCGGATGGTATTTCCCGTCTGTGATCGCGTGAACGATACATCTCCCGGGTATCATGTATATAGATAGGTATTTACATTAATACTATGTATACATACATATTACAAGGAGCAGAGTTGAAACTCTGTCCACGAAATCGGACGCCTATGGGCGAACAGACTGATGTTTAGGTTGTTTGACTTGGCGGCCCAAGAGCGCTCTGTAATTATCTCGCCTGGTATGTAACTGGCACACGCACACATACGAACACACACAAGCACGACGTCCCTTGAACGACATACCTTAAACTCTCGATACACTTTTTCCTCGGTTGCCCAAAATATTACTTAACCGTTGGTGTAAAACTACCAATCACGCACGCTTATTGCCGCTGCCTAACCTCTCTGCACACGCACGCAGGCTGGCTGCTTCTCATCACGTAACGGGTCCGCGGAGACGCGCGGTAGCTGAGCGATAAAATTGCTCAGGACTCGGATAGAGAATCCCGTTGAAAAAAGACGAACGATTTCGTATTTCGTCCCTTTTTCGAATTTACCTCCAAGCGAACTGGCAACGTCAACTGCGAGTTTGTTTCTCTGTTCATAGAAATCCTAAATTTCGCGAGGACACAAGCTCAAACGACCTTTTTTCCATTCGACTCGCGCCACCTGGTGAGACACTGTGCAACTATGCGTTGTCGGCCCTCCATGTATACCTGAAATAAGTGTGGACAGTGATAGTCGAGACGGTATGAAATATTTTAATCGAAGCTCACACTCGAATTGATCGAACAAGCAGGGAAATAGGGAGAGGGAAGGGAAAATGACATAATACCTAACGTAAATACCGATAAATTTGACTCCAAAGATCCGACTGTATCCTTTTTTCTTCACCGAGTTAATCCCCGCTGTAGGCCTGGATTCTTTCCTCGTATGGTTGTTAGTCCCTGGCATAAAGATCTGATAATTCACGCTCAAAGGCCCGCGGTCGTATCGATCGTATACAGTACCGAGAGACCTCCGCACACAGTACAGGTAACAGGTGCAACGGGGTACAAAGCTCCCGAGCGTTGTATAAACATCTAGTATACGTATATACATATAATGTTACATTTTGCATACTAGTCCGTACTACAAGTGACGGTATCTCATTGTAAAAAGGGCGCAACGAGTATTCTCAAGCCGACGTACTTCCTATGTCGGAAATCATTCACTGTATGTGTATATGCACATGCATACTCTGGAAATTTCGTTATTAGTGCATGTAAAAAGCGTTTGAAAGTGTTCGTACCGGGATCCCTGGGGATTCCGAAAGAGTCCATCTCCCGATAAATACCTGCGCGATGATTATTCTCTTTTATCGAGTATTCAGCCAATAAAAAAGATATTTGTATATCTCCGATACCCGATAGATTTTTTCCTCGCAGGCTAAACAATTCATAGCGCATATACGATGACGAGAGGCGATTCCATGCTCGACGATTTCCAAAATCCATTCGTTGTATCATGCTTTTTTTAACCCGCTCAAAGACAACGAGCCCAACTATGTGGAAGAACGCTGCCGCGTCTGCGTCGGTCGATCCCCCCACTCCGTCGCGCCGCCCGGCGGTGGGGGCGTCGCCGGGCCAATGGCGATACTCCCGCGTCGCGCGGTCAAGTGTGCAGAGCGACAGCGCGCAACATGCATTCTTGGCAGTGCCGCGCGCAGCTTGACCCGTTGCTGGTCGCTGAATTCTCGATCATTGGACGGAATCTTCGTGAACAATGAAAATAAAGCTTGGTGCTGTTAATAAAATCCATAGATAAATAAATACATAACGTTCCATGACCACCAGAGTATTACAAGAATCCCACATGTGTGACGTTACATATTTATATAGCAACTTTATTAATTGGACCCGTACGTGCCTGCGTATCGCACATATGCATGTATACACATATTTATGTATACAGACGTAATACTTATCGTACACAAAGTAGGCTCAGACTGCTTTTCGAAGCTCAACAGAAATATCGTTACGCATGTAGGTATATGTACAAATATACAGGTATATACTCAGACATGTATACGCACCTACATGTTGTGCGCAGACACTTATACACATATAAACATAGGAGTTGGCAGATATACGATCGGGGTCCGAAGATCAGAGGTGGTGGCGGCTGCTGAGGCTAATCACAGGCGGCTGGGCTCCCCGCCAATTAATACCACCGCCGGCAACACCTCGGCCCGGAGTTAAACCATCCTCTCGGCGAGCTCCGGCATGCACATCGCGTCCAGAGCATCACCGCACTCTGCTTCGTTCCCCTTCTTCTTCTTCTTCTTCTTCTTATTCCTCATCTTCCTCTTCTGCGACTTTCAGGCTTTTCTCGCGCGTCCCGAGCTGAAACGATTTCGCAAAAGCGACTCATGCACACAGCACACGTCGACGCCGTCGTGTTATAAACTCCCTTGGGGTGTCCCGACACTGCGAGCCTATATATATATCTATATATATGTGTGTGTACATGTGTACATGTATATACGTCTTCGATGGTTGCTTTACTGGCAAAAGACCGGCTCTCTCCTCCCGATGAATACCGGAGATTCGAGTCTTCTCCGAGGCAAGGAGGTAGCTCGCGAGACGATGCCTCTGGCTCACTTTTTATATATATACCAGTAGAGTCTCTGGGGGTTTTTTTTTTCACTTCATACAGCAGCTTCATTGCGTCGGCGAGGAACTATACATCGTCATCGATGATACGGCAAAAGAATGGACCCCTCGCTCTGTACGCCCTCCGAGATGCATTTTAGAAAAAGTACATGTATATTATTATTATTGCTATTATTATTATTATTATTATTATTATTATCTCACAAACAAATCTAGAAAGAAAACGGAATTTACGAAGTCGAATACCGCGACTGTGCATTAAAAATAATTGACGGAGCATTTTTCGCGTAAAGTTCGATTTGAAAAAAAACCTCCCGCAGTTTCCGGACACTCGTTATTTTCGATAGATTATTCAAAAAATCGCTTTATCGATGAAACTGTCGTGGATCTTTTTACCGAATTTTCTGGGCAATTTCTGGGTAAAGAAAATCGTTGCTATATCATCAACGCATCGTGCATAAAATCATCAAAAATTTTCGAGTTGTGTCGAAAAAGGGAATGAAATTTCTTGATCAATTTATCATAATACTTTAAAGTGCTTGTTTTTGGGTGTATAATGGTGGGTGTGCCGGTTTTATTTTGCAATCTGTCAGTGGGATTGTTTCACGTTGTGGACGCGATAAAACAACGCGCGCGCATTTGCGCGCGTGTGTGTGTGAGGCTAGTTTTCGTAATGGCATCGATAAACTATACAACCATATAACTATGTAACTGTATAATACATATATAACGATAAAAAATAGGCGAGCATTGTGTGAGAGGGTTATGAAAGTTACGCGTAACATAACGAGCATTAGTGCGCGAAGGTAGATCGAATGGAACCTTTTCAGCTTTTATAACAGAGGGGAGGATACATCGTAAATTCTCGATGGCCATTTAAACTCTTTTCTCCTTTTTCTTCCTTTTTTTTCATCGCGAAGCGTATATATTAAACGCGAGGGATCACGCCGAGGTGCGATATACAAAATGCTACACGTTCGCGTTAAAACCCATTGTTGAGAATTAAAATGATCCGTGCTCCGAGTATCATGAAAAGCTTTGATAATGACGATTTTGTGGATCACCAGGCCAGGCTCTCGCCGAAAGAGCTTTTCTCGCGAATTGCTTATCAAATTTGAAGAGCGGACTCCGCACGTCGTTGCACGATGACTCGTACGTTTTTTATGGGAAATATTGCGATACAGTGCGATAATAATAATCAATTTTATAAATGTAGGTAATATAAACAGTACAAAGTGATATAAAATATACGATATATCGTATAAAATCTGGAAATAGTGATATAATGTCATCGATATTTTTTTTGTGCTCTCGATATGTCGCGGATATCCTGTCAACTTCCGCGACTGTCAACCGCGGAATTTGACAGGATACCGGGGAACCTTCCGTGGAAAAACGTTTCGTGCCAATCGTCGGTATTTCCCCGTGAGGCTTTGACTGTAATTGTCAAATTTTCAACGCTCGAAAAATGTTACTCGATACTACACACCACGAGTGTAGAGTTTTATTCAATATTTAAAAACACCCGACGACTGACACGCAATTTGGTAACGCGGCCTACATCACGTCCGATTCGAGATAGAGGCTCGAGTTTTTCATCGAATACGTAAAATTTGAAAAATCCGGGTCACGCGCCGGAAAAGTTTCTTTCGGATTATTGATTCAGTGGAAAATTGATAAAAAAACATGAACGATTAGTCAATCGAACATTTATGACATACCTAGACACTTTGACGATCCAAGGACGCGAGATATCGAAATTTCGACGTCGAGAATGCTGGTAACCGAGATCCGACTTTATTCTGTAAATAAGTACTGTACGAAGGAAAAGAATAAAAAATAATGACGACTGAACGCACCGCGCGAAGCGCATGATCGACGCATCGTCGGAGATCAAATCGGTTGGACCGAGGCAATTCTGTATATACACGCATGTGTGTATATGTTACACATGTATGTATAAATATGTATACATGCATATGTACTCTATGGAGAAAAAAAAAATATATATATATATATATATATCGGACGGTTTTGCGATCGCAGCTTAGGATCAGATCATGTGGATGAGATTACGGGAGAAAAACGCGACGTGGACGCGAACGGAACGAAGCACACGAGAGTGGAAAAAAAATGGAAGTCGGTACGATAGTGACCCCTGGCGGTATCGGCGAGTAGTATATAGGGTGGCTGCGTAGAGGGGGAAGATCCGAAGGTGTTTTTGGGGCGTGGCGAGAGCGCATGATTACCGCGGGAGGATCGGTCAGAGCGGTGAGAGTTCAAAGCATCAAAGAGCCTCCCGACCAGCGAGAAATTGCTCAGAATTCATCTGCCAGAGATATCTCCCTCTCTCTCTCTCTCTCTCTCGTTCTCTCCAGAGATATCTCTCCGTACACACACTTTTTCCATCCCACACTCGTGCAGAGCCCTCACAGCCTTGTTAGAACGGTCCACACTGGTATATATAGAGGAGCTAATATACCGTAAACGTCTCGTTCGATCCTTTCCGCCAGGTAGATGAGATATATATATATATATATGTATGTATACTTTATACGTGAATATTTAAGTGTGTATCAGAGTGTACGAGCTTATGGATCTAACCACACAGGCCTTCTTACGTAGAAAATACAAAAGCATTTGCATCGTGTTTCTGCACGTACGTCAGGAGCATTTAAGAAAGACAAAAGTACATAAATCTGTGTGGAGCTGATGAGATTTACCTTGTTTGGATTTTTCACGTACAGACATTACAAAGTCCCTATCAGGAAAACCCTACTTCGGATAACCCTTTGGTAACTCTACAAGGTCCTCGTGCGAAATCAGGTTGCCCTGACAAAAATTCCAGACGGGACCGTCAAGCTTACGAAAAACACGCGAGACACACCCCTAGACTTGTTTCTGCCAGGCATTTCCGTTACCAAGCTGATAAAGTGGAAACAGAGATGCTGGGAAGCTTCCAAAAATCGCGAATAATCGCGGCGAATTATTACGTACTTGTCGAACCTTCGAATAACGCAACATTGTATGTGAGACTTTGCGCGCATTCGTGAAAAATTGACGACTCGACAAGCTGCGCGAGCTCTTTCCCCCAACTGCACTTCTCTTTCTCTCTCTCTTCCGATTCACGAGAGAGCTCATTTATGCTAAAAGAACCTGACCATAAGAAAGCAGGTGACGATGGATCGGGAGCAACACACTCTTCTTTTTTACATGATGTACACATACATACACGTATGTATGTTTATATATATATATATATGCAAAACAGATAAACATATACTTGTCTTACGTCGATTGAATAAATTGCTCGTGTATATGCGCTCACGGAGAATGCAAAGGCTATTTTGTTCCGCGTTGCCCGTTATACCGCGCGAATTGTCCGTGATACTGGGATAGAAATCAGCGAGAAAGAAGAAAGAGACAAATATATATTTATATATATAAATGTATACATATATACATATACATACATATGTTATGTACAATATGAGGGGAGGAATGTATATACGAGGCGCATGTAGCATTGCTCGCACACGGCACGCCCCGAAACACGAATGCATATAAACATTTTTTTCCGCAACTTCACGTGATATCTTTATTTATCGATGGAGAACCGCGTCGAGGGATGTGGAAGAGAAACAAAAGTAAAGCGAGGGATAAAACAATTTTATATTTCGCTTATGTTTATTCGAGTGGGAGTGTACATTTCTTCTCTTTTTTTCTTTTTCCACAATACCACAGGGATAAACTTTTCCATAGATTTTCCCGTGTAAAATTATTCAATTTAGCAGAGCCTCCATCGAGTCCGCTCTCAATGTACGAGGACAATTTAAAGTTCCTCAAATAACATACAATTTAATTCATTATCCAATCGTGAATAATTAAACCGTCAGTTTGTCTGGCAAAAGCGAAAAATTGCTCAAGCTCGTATTATACATTCACCGGCCATCAATTTACTAAAAAAATTGACGTCTGCTGGCAATCGTCGATGCTTGGAAATTTTCTCCATCGATAAAAGCAGCGTAAAACGGAAATAGTCGAAAACTAACTAAAACTACGTACGAAAGCCACTGTTTACAGGAGATGGAAATTTCCAAAAAATTCTCAGTGCACCGAATGTTCTTGTAACCATTTTTTTATTTCTCAAATTCGTTAGTAGTGACGACGCACACTTGGGAACATTTTTTGAAAATTCCATGTCCAGAAACCGCACACTGCGAGGGATTAAAATTCGCCAAATTTCGCGGCGCTCTAAATATTCTTGCGACCAATTTTTTATTTCTCAAATCTATTAGTAGCGACGGAATGTAAACCCATATATGGGGTCGAAGCCGGAAGTGCGCGGTTTGTCGGTGAGACGAGCTTGAAAGAGCAGATTTTCTTCGAGTGGGGAACTATCCGCGACTTCTGCGTTATGTCAAGAAGCTGTCATCGCTCATCGCTCGTTGTGGACATTAACCTGTAGTTCCCATTGCATTACACACACACAAACACACACTCACACTTATGTACCGCCAGGAATCGACTAATTGTATACCACAAGATACCGCGAGAGACGATGAGAAGGATGAGAAGAAGAGGGTCATTTCGAGTTGCGAGTATATTGTCGATGTTATCGCAGTTAGCGGTATAATTGCATATTAACTTTTATTCCACCGCGTCTAAAGCTCAGTCGGTCTGTATGAACAGCGATACATTCGACTGTCACGAGAGACTCCTTCGGCATACGAATAATGCATTACATCGTTGCCATTTATTAACCTCGCGAGAATACTCAGGGTCAATTACACCCTTGGCTCGAATTTCATCACGTCCATTCCGTTCAAAAACACACCGAGTTGCCCGGATACACAAAACGATAGAGATAAACGATTTTTTTTGTTGCAAAAAGACACTTTTTTCATTTAATTTTATCATTTTTATTCCATCATGTTGATAATTCCAAAGGCACACTTAAATTATATTAATCGACTTGAGAGATTCAAAAAACTGGTATGCGCTCAGAGGACTAACAGTCCGTAGGACGATAGGACTTTTAAAAACGATAATTCACAACAGAGGGAAGACTTATCGGTGAATATCGATAATGTTAAGGAATTTTATCGTTTTATGCCTAGCCCGGGAAGGCGAGAACGACCGAGGGAGAGAAAACGGAAGCAGGGGGATGAATGCAAAAGTTTGGGAGGGTAATTAAAACTGAGCTCTTCGGTATATGCTTGCACCTCGGGCCAATTAATGACTCTGTCTATTTCGTGCCCCTGGCTGTATAATACTCCGATCTAGATTTATACAGGGTGTCGCCAACCTCGATACCGATAACTTGACACTAAATTCGGGTCAAAATCCCAAGTCGAAAAGTCGAGAAGCATACCGTAAAAAAGTAAAAGAAATTAATCGGCAAAAGTAGATTAAAATCTTATGCCAAATCGGTGAAAAAAGAAAATTTTCGGAAAAACTTGAGTGTATTAAAAAAAACTGAAGAAAATTTCATTCGTACCGATAAAACGCGTGCGCTCTCGTGGCGCCCCCTGCGTAAGGGAGGATGCACCTCCGAGTGGCTCAAACTTTAAGAATCAATAACTCGTCAGGTTTTGAACTTTAAAAAAAAACTAAAATACACTTCGACTCGGAATTTCACCCTGGATCTATTTTTGAATCAGCGACATCGATTTTTGGGACACCTTGTATACATCGTAATATGTAACACTCGGATCGTTTATATTATAAAAGTGTACGCTGGTACAGCTTCGCGTTATTATTCTCCATAGTAGATTTATTACATCGGCGTTATAGTGGCGGCATTTACCAAGAGTTTTGGGTTATATACGCGGTTATAATAAAAGAATCGTGTGGAAGCGATGGTTTGCCTGTGTACGAAGGGCCAAGAGTGAAATAAAAGGGTGAAGATGGAGGCTCGGAGTGATGGACGGTGGCCGATCAGCGCCGTCAAAATAATCATCAGCGTAAATAATGAGGCTTGTTACTATATATATATACATGTTTGCGCGAGTGCGTGTACGTGCGTGTGTGTGAAAGAAAGTTTCTGATGGTAGCACACACTTCTCCCTTTCGACAAATACACGCGTACGTAGATTCTTTGTCTACATCAGTGTTATATCCGTTGTGTGAATCTCGTTTCGTCGATCTTTATTCCTCGATGCAGAGTCGAAATCATTTAGGTACGTAAAGAGAAAAATTCTTTCGACTTTCGATGATGATTTCTGCTGCGCCCCATGCCTCACATTTCCGGGCTTTTACGAAACGTATTAAAATTTTGATTTTTGCAAGTATCGGTGCCTCTTTATTGTCCCAAAACGGAGAGAAAATTTCACGCGTGCGAAACAAGGGTGATCACGTCAATTTAGAGTGGAAAATTTACGTCGTAATCATTTGCGCAATTGTATTGTTGGAAACTGCGTAGAAAAATATGCATCGACGTGTGTTTGTACAATTGCGCAAAGTACAATCGAATTTATACACGCGTTATTGTCGTATGTTTCGAGCGTATATTTGCTCGAGTTCCGTGAGCCTCGCCGAGCACGGGAGGTATTTGTTTATTCACTTTTCACGTCATGTCGCGCTCGTTGATAAATATTTCGACGCGCGCGCACGTACGACATCACGAAGAGAAAAAGAAACGACGATGTATTAACATATTGTTTTTTATCTTCTTGCGTAAAACCAAATTTCGATCTGTTTATCCAGAAATCGATCAATCATCCGAAAAACGTCATTGTCGAAAGAAAGAACATAGGAAATCGTTGAATTTTCTAGGCTACTGGTGCACGAAGTGACGCAATGTGTATTTTCTTTCGAGCTGAAATTGGAACAGGAAAATTAGAAAAAAATATAATCCAATCATACAACGAAACCCCAGCAAGTTTTTTCGTATGCAAAGTGAAAAATAAACGTATTGTTATCGAAGGATTACGAAATTCGACGGTGCGTTTGAAAATGGAACAGGAAAATTTCGAAAAAATAATCCCAAACGTTGAATATTATATTTCTGAAGATTCACGTATTTCTCGAGGATCAAATATCGCAGCTTTATGATGCTTCGCTGTTGAAATCAATGAGAGAAAAATCCTTTTCTCCTCGATCGATTATTCCTATCGATGTTATTTCACACATGCATGATTTTATTCGTTGGAGGAGCGTAAAGCGGCTGATGGAAATGCAATTATCATTAAATTTGAGCCAATCCAAAAAACATACGCGTCTAGTTTTGGTACACACGATACGAGGCTAGAATCGCAGCGTGCAGAGAGCGAATCCCTCTACTTTTTTTTTCCAAGACTGAATGAGTAAAAAAATATATATAAATAAATAAAAAGAAATATTAGCCGACTATTATCAATTTAATGCGATTGTATCTTTCTCGCTTTTCCCTCGGCCGAGTTTATATACATGTACACTTGTCTATATACTTAATAATGATGCCCAGCCAATCGAGGGAACCGGAGAAAACGATATGGACATATACTCATCGCTCTGTATATATATCTGATTCCTATATACATATACATACATGCACGCTTCTTTATTACTCCTCGAGTACATCAGCCTGCTCGTTCTATCCGCGCTTTTATATATATCCTTCAATAAAGATCGTTATCGGATTTACATTATCTTGCGAAACCAATTGGCCAGTGGAATCACTCGCGTTAAACGGACAACGCTCGTCGCGGTGGGGAAGTACAAAACAAGAGGACGAGGAGGAGAGAAAAAAAATAATTATAACAAATGAAAGTAATGATCTCGCGGGCTACGATAAATGCTCACTTCCGCCTATTATCGATGCGGAGAAAAAAAATATATGTAAAAATTATTATAATACATCATCGTAATAATTATATTTTACATTCATGAATATATGCATTGTATATTGCGCGCTTATTTATTTCGAATATCTTTATCGAAGTGTGTCGAGAAAAAAAGATTCAGAGTGGGTAAATTGTATCAGCTTAAATTTTCTTTTAAATTTTCCACGACCAGAACTAATATTCGATCGAGCGACGTAAATCCTTTCATATCGAAAAAAAAGGGAATAAAAACGCCGCCGTGATTATTCTGTAATTTTTCCCAAACATTCCCTTTAAATTTTCCATCACTTGCAAATCCATCGGAAAAATAATATCGCTGCATGTACTTGTAAAAAATTGAATTGACCTTTTTTATAAATTTGGATTTTCATATTATCGGGAAACAGGTGTGGCGTTTAAAAAAGACGGTGCAATTTTATTTGCGTTTAAACAATATTGCAACATATAGAATAACGTGATTGTTAGCAGATAATAACGTTCGTGTTTCGTTTGATCTCCGAATTTTTTCTCCGCCAATTTTTCTCTCTTATAAATACATATACACAAAGCCCTCTGTATCGTCGTGTGTAGTTTGGAGAAGCGATGTTTTGCCAGCTCGTGTCGAATTTGTCGTCACGCTTGTAGGGGTATACCATGGCGTGAGAGGGAGATCGGTAAATCGCTGGATTTACACTCTCGTAAGATCTTGTCTCACTTTCTCTCATTGTGGTATCTCAGCCTGTACATATAGTGTCGCGTATCAAAACATACCATGTATACTATATGTACCCATACATAACTCGGAGTCATATATATACACACGTTCGAGCAATCGTTCCCCTTTCTCCCTTTTCCGCCTTTCTATCGACGAATAATACGGCAGAATGTCACGAAAAAGGGGGCGCGCACTCTATTATACACGAATTACAAGCGCATTTGGGAATAACATTGTCACATATACACATACATATGATATACGATGAATGTTGGCGCGAACAACCGCGACGAAGAGCGCATTCGATTCAAACGTGTAATCCGCTGCGAGAGTTTATATAACTCGTGTGACGTACGTGATCACCCTTCCAACCCTCATCCTTCTCTTCGTAATCGAATTTATCTCTGTAACTGAGGTTACGCAGGGGGCATATGCGACAGAAGCCCGATCCCCGCCTCACCTTCCCCTGCGTTTCCCAGCGCGGATGACCGCGACGAATCGCTGGTGAATCGGTTGGTTATATTTTAACGAAATCGTCCGTACCACAGAGCCACAAACGCGGTCGATCAATCGCCGCCACAATGGGATGGGCAAAATTTCAAACAACGATTCTTGCGCCTCCGTTCATAAAAATTATGGACTATTTATGGTTTCAGTTACGCGGAAGATGGACATGAAGATTCGTTTTGTCAGATTCGATAATAACTTTGTTTTGTTTATCATCGAAAGATATCAGTACCGAATAGAATCTTCGGTTCTTGTATACCGTTGGGCGCGACGTTTCGCTTGCGCGACAGCTTCCGTCGCGCTCGCCATCTCGCGGCGAATTGCCTCCACTACCGACGAAATCGCCCGGCCTATCCGTCGTTTTACCAACAAAATTAGCCCTATCCCATTAGAATACATCATAATTCATTATTTGTATGACAATCATGACTCGATGGCCCGTCATCGTCGAGAATCACGAACCTAACACGAGGAAAATCATGAGTCGTGAAAAAAATTAGAAGAAAAGCAGAGAACAAAAAACGTTGAACCACTCGCACAAGGAGAAACTAATCCGAGGAATTTAAAATACGTAATAACCTCGCGGCATGAGATTCCGCGGAGCCACTTATACGATACATAACCCCCTCCTCCCCTCTCCCCTCCCCGTCCCCATTGAGCTTCAGCCTCGCTGGCTTTAATGTACAAAAGAATGCGCGAACGCTGATTGAATATCTCTAATAGCCCATCGCGAGGTTTGATGCTATATAGCACAGCAGCAGCTTCCAAACGGTCGTCTCATCGCGTTGAAATGTATCCTCGCACCTCTCACGGCCCTTATATATCGCGCAGGAGCTTGCAAACCGCGACGGAAAGCAAGCGTATATATACACCGCGTACACAAAGGGCACATTAGCTGAGGCCATAAAAGTAAAATAGCAATAGCCCCCCCCCCCATTCCTTCTATCCTTACAACCCTACGCGCTATTCCTGCGCTTCGTCTTCTTTTTCTTCTTCTTCGCCTCGTCCTCTTCACGTCGGTATAACGAATCTCTCGTGCGAGAATTTCAACCTGCGAGCGGAATAACGTTGGTTAAAACTTCTCTCACCGTTTATTCCGCATTGACTCCGCTCTTCTGCGTTACGTAGGATGCTTACGATGCACTTGTGAAAGGTAGAAACTCACCGGACTAGTAAATAAAATTTGAGAAATTGAAGAAAAAATGCAATCTCGTCTGCGTTCTGTAACGGAAAACACAGAGAGTGCTTGAAGCCTCTCTGTTTTATTTTCTCAACGATTCCGCTCGTATAGGCTTCGCACGATTATGCATATGCGTGCGTATATATGACTGCAATTTTATCGACGGATCGAGCTCTCAAAGAAGCTCTTGTATATCACTTATTGTTAGCTGAGTGCATCGAATCCTGAAAGACGGCCGGTTTTATCGTCTCGGATATTATACTTTGCGGCTATGATCGATGTATTCATGCGATAACTTGCATGCTAAACGAGTATCATACGAGGATTGAGAAAGTTTCAAGCAGAAGACTTTTATATCGTTTGCGAAGTACGTGAAAACTCTCAAACGACAAAACTTTCCCTCAAAAGCAAGCGCATTTTTGCTATTTCTTGGTCAATAAAAATGATTAATCCCAAGAGCTATAGAAGTGCCATTTATTTGCGTCTATTTTTATCCTTCATCGATCACAATAGCGCGAGATTATAGCAAGCACACATTTTTCTTCTTCCCCGGGCGTTCCGATTGTACGTTTTGTCATTGTCTTTTTTTTTTCATTTTTTTTTCTTCCGCGAGGGGGCACGCGCACTCGCGGGGCGGCAGAGGGATATAAAGAGAATGAGAGCGCGACGGCGATGTTAATGTGATTCGGTAAGCGAGGCGCGTTGGCCGCTAAGAGGGTAAGCGTGTCTCGGACCGCGCCCGAGGACCCGTGACCCCCGTGACCTCTCGAACAAACGCGGCTTTATATCGTATACCGAGCTTCGCAGTTTCCTCCTCGCAGCATCACAGACGCCGTAAGCTGCTGCGAGGCAACTTGGCGCTCTTCGTATTTTCTCCCTCTCTCTCTCTCTCTCTCCCTCCCTCCCTCGCCATCGAGAAAGTGCGGTGTTTGCAGAATTCATTGAATCATTGCCATTCCCAGTGGCACGCGAACTCTCCCCGCGGTGCCTCTTTTTCTCTCTTCCTTCTCATCCCTGATTTTTTTCAGCAATCATCCCACCACCAACACCCTTCCTTCCGCAACCCTCACCGCTGTGACACCCCCGACTCTTTATTACGCCCTGGGCAATTTTTCAATTGTTATTTTCATTCCCGAAGAGAAACAAGTGAATAATATCGCCAGGCGAATATGCTGCGGATGCTGGATGCAGAGGGGTGAAAGTGCCGCGTGTGCTTTCCATCCCTACCGACGATCAAATGTAAAATACAATATATGTATATATACATGTTTATGTACAGTCCACAGAAAAATAAGTATGAGCAGCGATATGGTATTTGGAATGAAATTTTTTCAAAACACGTATGAAAAATCGCTACGAAAATAGGAAGTTGATTATTTTTCACTACGCAATTTGGGATGATAATTGTATGAATGTAGTCAATTTTATTTCAAAGTTTGTATCGTTGGAGTTAAACGGAGTGTGCGATAAACTTTTTTTTTTAAGTCAATATTCTACGATTCACCAAATGTTTTTCCTGAATTCTTGCAAATTACGAAACTCGCGAAAAGAAGAATTGTCATTTACATTTATGGCTGCAATTGTAAATGATCCGTCGTATAACAATAAGATCCGAAGCGCAATGCCAAATATGTGAAATCGTAGATGGAAACGAGGACTTTTTTTCCTTCAAGCTGGCGTATCCGCGTAAGCGTGAAGGAATATGAACTCGTCGCATTCACTCGAGCTCACAAGCACACACGCGCACGTAACGTATATTTCGTTTGGTTATATATTACATATTACAGTAGTATAATTTGCCGCGGTTCAACGACCGGCCACGGAAACCGACTATTTTTTCGTTTCCGTTATTGAAAAGCTCGTGGAAAAAAAAGGTCGGAAGAAAAAAAAGAAAAAATAATAAAACCTGAGGACGCGGCGGAGATAACGACCATTTATAATCCGGTGTTCTTTGATCCTGATGTCTTTACGTCGTATATGTGCACACGCAAGCATATGTAAAATAAAATGACATGTATTATATAATATATATTAGTTTTTTTTTATGTCAATATGGTTCAAGCTTATTGCTGTGCATCGCCGGATTTGTTTGCATCAGAGCATATAATACAGAGCATATAATGACCGCGGGACACATGAGAATCCCTAATGTTGCAGGGCACAATGAGGATTCAACGTTAATTACCGACGCCTGTACCGAAATTAACTGACAGTTCTTCACCATCCGACGAGATGGGAAAGGGTCGACCTGCTGATGATGGAAAAATATCGTCCAATAGGCTCGAACGCAGTTATTAAATTTCTCATTATACAGATTTTCCCTCCACACCGAGTGTTTGTGAACTCGCGAGGTTCGATACAATGTTAGCTTCTGCTTTTATGTACGCCAACCCCCTCGTAACACGAAAAAAGAAAAAAAAAGAAGGAGGAGAGAAAAAATCCGACATGATGCGTTACGAATTCGAAGGTAATATTTCCGTGCCATTAACCACGAACATGTGTACAGGGTAGGAGATAATCGACTCTTTCACTAACATCTAGAACTTCCTCCTCCGTTCGACGCTTTGATTTTCTACCATTGTCCGCATGTACAGGGCAATTCAAAAAAACATCAAATTTATCATTCTCCAAGCTCCAAGCGAGAAGTGATGGTGTAGTTTTGACATAGGTTCGTTAAAAATTCAGATGCAATAAAAAAAATACGAAAATATCACGAGAAACATGAATTACATTGGATAATCTTACATTTATTAAATGGGAAAATTGACACGAAAATCTCCATTAATTCTGTCCTCTCCAAGGCCTAAAGTGATCCTTTATCTGGAAGACTCTGTTCGTCGCCTTGGAACACTACGAAAATCACTCGGGAAGTCTAATAATCTCAATCAAAATTGAAACTTTGTGAACTTTGTAGAATAAACTTTATTCCGGAAGTAAAGCATGGGGATCATGAAATATAAAAGCAGGTTGACAATTTGTGCTTCGCACGAAAATATTGGAAAGGATTGCGCGATGGGAAATCGGCGAAACCTGGGTCACATACGGAGATCTTGCGGAGAAGCGTAAGGGCGAAAGGTCGATGAAGTCTAGATGGGTAAATCCACTCACACGCGTGTGAGTGTGAGTAGATTTTACCTGCGCCCTTTGGCGCAATACTGGCCCAAAATGATTTATAAAGACCGCCTTTGTGAGTTCTCTCTCGCTCTCTCTCTTTTTCTTTCACTCGTCTCTTTCCGAACGATGTTCGCCGGTGTATCAGAGTGCGTTGTCTTGGTCCATAGTCATGACCACATTCTCTATTCCGGTCCGCCTCGAAATAAAGCAAGTAAAGGAGGAGGAGGACGAGAGAAAGAAGGATAAAAAGAAGGAAGATGAGCCAAAATGAGAGAATGATGGAGAAGATGGAGAGAATATATGAGGTGAGAGAGAAATCGTGTAGGAGAGCACACGCTGGTGAGTAGACGCGCAGGCGGAGATAAAGAGGGGAAAAAAAGGAAGAGAAGAGGAAGAAGATGAGATGGGACGGCGCGGCGTGTCTCGCGAGAGCACTCTGGTAGACATCGCGGCACGGACGGAGATAAGACGATGTTACTTTCCAGACAGCGTGGCTCTGCGTTGCCACAGGTGCGCTTGTAACCTTCTGTATACCGCGTGATCCTTCCTGATCCTCATCGCGGTTCGGGTCCAGATTCCCCCAAGATACGCTCACCCGCTTTGCCCGCAGTCGCCGAAAATCTCATTAGCTTCTTTCGCATAGACTCTGATTTCTCGCTTCCGCACCGTTCGACCTTCCATTACCCCGCGTTTTTTTTCCATAAGCATTGTTTGCATATTGTCTATATCGCATGTATATATTTGCCAATAAAAATTGTAGCAAGATAATTACGATAAACGCAGTTGGTCGACTCGTTTCTCTTTCCCACATTTTCTCTCCATGTGCCAGCGCCATTCTACTGTCACAAATTTTATGAAAAAATGCAGCAAGAAGGAAAGGAAACGCGCTTGCCTTATTTTTATTTGCTCTCAACGCGTGCATATTTTATTTTAAACGCTTCAACTCGCTTATAATTGTGTAAAAGATCGAAACGAGCAGAGTCGATGGTGAGCCTTTTCTTCGTGGTGTCTCAGCATCGAACACCCAACACGTCATCTAATGTACTTTCCTTCGCTGGATGTATATGTACGTGTGTATATAAAATAAAATGTATATTTCAAAAGCCGAACAAAAGCAACATCCAACCATTTCGTCTGTAGCTAATTTTTTTTTCTCCCTTCGTTCCTTGGCCGAGAAGACATTTCATCTATCAGCAGGACTGACATTGAATATATTCCAGTTTATATACTATAGCTATATGTAGTTATTATCCATTCCTCGCTCGCCTCTCTATATGTCTCCCTCAGTTTCTTTCGCTCTTTTGTCAGTTCCACATTTGTTTCTGCATTTCTCTGTTTTACAAACCTTTTTAACTTGTCCCAAACTTTACTTCTTAGCCCTATCTTCTCAGCTGTTTTGATTATTTTTCCCTTCAGCTGTTTGCATTCTTCTATTACCCCATCCATCTTCATCTCCTTTTGCAGCTTCTCCTGGAATTCCTTCGCTTTTTTCTTTTTCCATATTAGCCTCCCCATCTTCTGCTTTCCTTCCTCTTTTCCTTCTTCTCTTCCCTCTCACTCTCTTTCACTTTCCCCGATCCCAAATACTATCGGCAAATGATCCGACTATATTCTCTTCTCCACCCTTAGCCAACTCACCTCTCCTTCCACCCCTCTATCCACTACTATTACATAATCCAGTACTGAGCACAGTACTCCTCATTTCCTTCGATAAATGACATTCTACATTCCCTATCCCCCTTTACCCTCCTGTTTATAATCTTTAATCCTAACTCCTCACACATTTCTATTAACCTACTACCCTCTGCATTAACTGGCTTATCCAGAGATCTTCTATGTTGATTTTCTCCCTCTTCTGTACCCCCCCTCATTCCTTCCCTGCTCTTCCCCTATCCTCGCATTCATGTCTCCCACTACTATCACTCTATTCCTCATTCAGTGCCAGTAGCCACAGGCCAGTACGCACTGGGCCACAGCGTGAAGCATAGCTCCAGGCCGGTGAGCGTAGCTCCGGGTCTCTGAGCGTAGCTCCGGGCCTGTGAGCGTAGCTCCGGGCTGGTGAGCGTAGCTCCGGGCCTGTGAGCGTAGCTCCGGGTCTCTGAGCGTAGCTCCGGGCCTGTGAGCGTAGCTCCGGGTCTCTGAGCGTAGCTCCGGGCCTGTGAGCGTAGCTCAGGGCTGGTGAGCGTAGCTCCGGGTCTCTGAGCGTAGCTCCGGGCCTGTGAGCGTAGCTACGGGCTGGTGAGCGTAGCTCCGAGTCTGTGAGCGTAGCTCCGGGCCTGTGAGCGTAGCTCCGGGCTGGTGAGCGTAGCTCCGGGCCTGTGACCGTAGCTCCGGGCTGGTGAGCGTAGCTCCGAGTCTGTGAGCGTAGCTCCGGGCTGGTGAGCGTAGCTCCGGGCCTGTGACCGTAGCTCCGGGCTGGTAAGCGTAGCTCCGGGCTGGTGAGCGCAGCTCCGAGTCTGTGAGTGTAGCTCCGGGCTGGTGAGTGTAGCTCCGGGCCTGTGAGCGTAGCTCCGGGCTGGTGAGCGTAGCATCGTCACTGGCCCAGTGACCTCACTCGCTCGTGCAAAACGACGATCGCTGGGCCAGTGACCTCACTTACTCGTGCAAAACGACGATCACTGGCCCAGTTGACCTCACTAACTAACGCAAACCTACTATCACTGTCCCAGTTGACCTCACTAACGCGAAACGATTATCACTGTCCCATTTGACCTCACTAACTAATGCAAAACTACTGCCACTGTCCCAGTTGACCTCACTAACGCAAAACGATTATCACTGTCCCATTTGACCTCACTAACTAATGCAAAACTACGGCCACTGTCCCATTTGACCTCACTAACTAATGCAAAATTACGACCACTGTCCCATTTGACCTCACTAACTAAATCAAAATTACGACCACTGTCCCATTT